>JARGYO010002216.1:0-83302 GCA_029206835.1 Rana muscosa | reverse complement strand
CGGCCTTTTTGTCCCCAAAATGGTTTAAAATGGTTCAAAATATAACCCCCGGCACCTTTGCCCCGAAATGGTCAAAAATCGAACCACCAGCCCTTTTGTTGAAAATGGTCCAAAATCTAACCCCCGGACATTTTGTCCCCAAAACAGTCCGGAATCTAACCCCCGGCCTTTTTGTCCCTAAAATGGTTTAAAATGTTCCAAAATCTAACCCCTGGCCCCTTTGCCCCGAAATGCTCCAAAATCTAACCTCCGGCCCTTTTGTTGAAAATGATCCAAAATCTAACCCCTGGCCCTTTTGTCCCCAAAATGGTCTGAAATCTAACCCCCAGCCTTTATGTATCCAAAATGGTTTAAAATGGTCCAAAATCTAACCCCCGGCCCCTTTGCCCCGAAATGGTCCAAAATCTAACCCCCGGCCCTTTTGTCCCCAAAATGGTCCAAAATCTAACCCCCGGCCTTTATGTCCCCAAAATGGTTTAAAATGGTCCAAAATCTAACCCCCGGCCCCTTTGCCCCAAAATGGTCCAAAATCTAACCTCCGGCCCTTTTGCTGAAAATGGTCCAAAATCTAACCCCCGGCCCTTTTGTCCCCAAAATGGTCGGAAATCTAACCCCCGGCCTTTTTGTCTCCAAAATGGTTTAAAATGGTTCAAAATATAACCCCCGGCCCCTTTGCCCCGAAAAGTCCAAAATCTAACCTCCGGCCCTTTTGCTGAAAATGGTCCAAAATCTAACCCCCGGACATTTTGTCCCCAAAACAGTCCGGAATCTAACCCCCGGCCTTTTTGTCCCTAAAATGGTTTAAAATGTTCCAAAATCTAACCCCTGGCCCCTTTGCCCCGAAATGCTCCAAAATCTAACCTCCGGCCCTTTTGTTGAAAATGATCCAAAATCTAACCCCTGGCCCTTTTGTCCCCAAAATGGTCTGAAATCTAACCCCCAGCCTTTATGTATCCAAAATGGTTTAAAATGGTCCAAAATCTAACCCCCGGCCCCTTTGCCCCGAAATGGTCCAAAATCTAACCCCCGGCCCTTTTGTCCCCAAAATGGTCCAAAATCTAACCCCCGGCCTTTATGTCCCCAAAATGGTTTTAAAATGGTCCAAAATCTAACCCCTGGCCCCTTTGCCCCGAAATGCTCCAAAATCTAACCTCCGGCCCTTTTGTTGAAAATGATCCAAAATCTAACCCCTGGCCCTTTTGTCCCCAAAATGGTCTGAAATCTAACCCCCAGCCTTTATGTATCCAAAATGGTTTAAAATGGTCCAAAATCTAACCCCCGGCCCCTTTGCCCCGAAATGGTCCAAAATCTAACCCCCGGCCCTTTTGTCCCCAAAATGGTCCAAAATCTAACCCCCGGCCTTTATGTCCCCAAAATGGTTTAAAATGGTCCAAAATCTAACCCCCGGCCCCTTTGCCCCAAAATGGTCCAAAATCTAACCTCCGGCCCTTTTGCTGAAAATGGTCCAAAATCTAACCCCCGGCCCTTTTGTCCCCAAAATGGTCCGAAATCTAACCCCAGCCTTTATGTCCCCAAAATGGTTTAAAATGGTCCAAAATCTAACCCCTGGCCCCTTTTCCCCGAAATTGTTCAAACTCTAACCTCCGGCCCTTTTGTTGAAAATGGTCCAAAATCGAACCCCTGGCCCTTTTGTCCCCAAAATGGACCGAAATCTAACCTCCAGCCCTTTTGTTGAAAATGGTCCAAAATCTAACCCCTGGCCCTTTTGTCCCCAAAATGGTCTGAAATCTAACCCCCAGCTTTTATGTATCCAAAATGGTTTAAAATGGTCCAAAATCTAACCCCCGGCCCTTTGCCCCGAAATGGGCCAAAATCTAACCCCCGGCCCTTTTGTCCCCAAAATGGTCCGAAATCTAACCCCCGGCCTTTATGTCCCCAAAATGGTTTAAAATGGTCCAAAATCTAACCTCTGGCCCCTTTGCCCCAAAATGGTCCAAAATCTAACCTCCGGCCCTTTTGTTGAAAATGGTCCAAAATCTAACCCCCGGCCCTTTTGTCCCCAAAATGGTCCGAAATCTAACCCCCAGCCTTTATGTCCCCAAAATGGTTTAAAATGGTCCAAAATCTAACCCCCGGCCCCTTTGCCCCGAAATTGTCCAAAATCTAACCTCCGGCCCTTTTGTTGAAAATGGTCCAAAATCTAACCCCCGGCCCTTTTGTCCCCAAAATGGTCCGAAATCTAACCCCCGGCCTTTATGTCCCCAAAATGTTTTAAAATGGTCCAAAATCTAACCCCCGGCCCCTTTGCCCCAAAATGGTCCAAAATCGAACCACCAGCCCTTTTGTTGAAAATGGTCCAAAATCTAACCCCCGGCCCTGTTGTCCCCAAAATAGTCCGGAATCTAACCCCTGGCCTTTTTGTCCCCAAAATGGTTTAAAATGGTCCAAAATCTAACCCCCGGCCCCTTTGCCCCGAAATGGTCCAAAATCTAACATCAGGCCCTTTTGTTGAAAATGGTCCAAAATCGGACCCCCGGCCCTTTTGTCCCCAAAATGTTCCAAAATCTAACCCCCGGCCTTTTTGTCCCCAAAATGGTTTAAAATGGTTCAAAATATAACCCCCGGCCCCTTTGCCCCGAAATGGTCCGAAATCTAACCTCCGGCCCTTTTGTCCCCAAAATGGTCCAAAATCTAACCCCCGGCCTTTATGTCCCCAAAATGGTTTAAAATGGTCCAAAATCTAACCCCCGGTCCTTTTGTTGAAAATGGTCCAAAATCCAACCCCTGGCCCTTTTGTCCCCAAAATGGTCCGAAATCTAACCTCCAGCCCTTTTGTTCAAAATGGGCCAAAATCTAACCCCCGGCCCTTTTGTCCCCAAAATGGTCCGAAATCTAACCCCCGGCCTTTATGTCCCCAAAATGGTTTAAAATGGTCCAAAATCTAACCTCTGGCCCCTTTGCCCCAAAATGGTCCAAAATCTAACTCCGGCCCTTTTGTTGAAAATGGTCCAAAATCTAACCCCCGGCCCTTTTGTCCCCAAAATGGTCCGAAATCTAACCCCCAGCCTTTATGTCCCCAAAATGGTTTAAAATGGTCCAAAATCTAACCCCCGGCCCCTTTGCCCCGAAATTGTCCAAAATCTAACCTCCGGCCCTTTTGTTGAAAATGGTCCAAAATCGAACCCCCGGCCATTTTGTCCCCAAAATGGTCCGAAGTCTAACCTCCGGCCCTTTTGTTGAAAATGGTTTAAAATCTAACCCCCGGCCCTTTTGTCCCCAAAATGGTCTGAAATCCATCCCCCGGCCTTTAAGTCCCCAAAATGGTTTAAAATGGTCCAAAATCTAACCCCCGGCCCCTTTGCCCCGAAATGGTCCAAAATCTAACCTCCGGCCCTTTTGTTGAAAATGGTCCAAAATCTAACCCCCGGCCCTTTTGTCCCCAAAATGGTCCGAAATCTAACCCCCGGCCTTTATGTCCCCAAAATGTTTTAAAATGGTCCAAAATCTAACCCCCGGCCCCTTTGCCCCAAAATGGTCCAAAATCGAACCACCAGCCCTTTTGTTGAAAATGGTCCAAAATCTAACCCCCGGCCCTGTTGTCCCCAAAATAGTCCGGAATCTAACCCCTGGCCTTTTTGTCCCCAAAATGGTTTAAAATGGGTCCAAAATCTCACCCCCGGGCCCTTTGCCCCGAAATGGTCCAAAATCTAACATCAGGCCCTTTTGTTGAAAATGGTCCAAAATCGGACCCCCGGCCCTTTTGTCCCCAAAATGTTCCAAAATCTAACCCCCGGCCTTTTTGTCCCCAAAATGGTTTAAAATGGTTCAAAATATAACCCCCGGCCCCTTTGCCCCGAAATGGTCTGAAATCTAACCTCCGGCCCTTTTGTCCCCAAAATGGTCCAAAATCTAACCCCCGGCCTTTATGTCCCCAAAATGGTTTAAAATGGTCCAAAATCTAACCCCCGGTCCTTTTGTTGAAAATGGTCCAAAATCCAACCCCTGGCCCTTTTGTCCCCAAAATGGTCCGAAATCTAACCTCCAGCCCTTTTGTTCAAAATGGGCCAAAATCTAACCCCCGGCCCTTTTGTCCCCAAAATGGTCCGAAATCTAACCCCCGGCCTTTATGTCCCCAAAATGGTTTAAAATGGTCCAAAATCTAACCTCTGGCCCCTTTGCCCCAAAATGGTCCAAAATCTAACCTCCGGCCCTTTTGTTGAAAATGGTCCAAAATCTAACCCCCGGCCCTTTTGTCCCCAAAATGGTCCGAAATCTAACCCCCAGCCTTTATGTCCCCAAAATGGTTTAAAATGGTCCAAAATCTAACCCCCGGCCCCTTTGCCCCGAAATTGTCCAAAATCTAACCTCCGGCCCTTTTGTTGAAAATGGTCCAAAATCGAACCCCCAGCCATTTTGTCCCCAAAATGGTCCGAAATCTAACCTCCGGCCCTTTTGTTGAAAATGGTTTAAAATCTAACCCCCGGCCCTTTTGTCCCCAAAATGGTCTGAAATCCATCCCCCGGCCTTTAAGTCCCCAAAATGGTTTAAAATGGTCCAAAATCTAACCCCCGGCCCCTTTGCCCCGAAATGGTCCAAAATCTAACCTCCGGCCCTTTTGTTGAAAATGGTCCAAAATCTAACCCCCCGGCCCTTTTGTCCCCAAAATGGTCCGAAATCTAACCCCCGGCCTTTATGTCCCCAAAATGTTTTAAAATGGTCCAAAATCTAACCCCCGGCCCCTTTGCCCCAAAATGGTCCAAAATCGAACCACCAGCCCTTTTGTTGAAAATGGTCCAAAATCTAACCCCCGGCCCTTTTGTCCCCAAAATGGTCCGAAATCTAACCCCCGGCCTTTTTGTCCCAAAAATAGTTTAAAATGGTTTAAAATATAACCCCCGGCCCCTTTGCCCCGAAATGGTCCATAATCGAACTTCTGGCCCTTTTGTTGAAAATGGTCCAAAATCTAACTCCCGGCCCTTTTTGTCCCCAAAATGGTTTAAAATGGTTCAAAATATAACCCCCGGCCCCATTGCCCCGAAATGGTCCAAAATCTAACCTCCGGCCCTTTTGTTGAAAATGGTCCAAAATCGAACCCCCGGCCCTTTTGTCCCCAAAATGGTCTGAAATCTAACCCCCGGCCTTTTTGTCCCCAAAATGGTTTAAAATGGTCCAAAATCTAACCCCCGGCCCCTTTGCCCCGAAATGGTCCAAAATCTAACCTCCGGCCCTTTTGTTGAAAATGGTCCAAAATCTAACCCCCAGCCCTTTTGTCCCCAACATGGTCCGAAATCTAACCCCCGGCCTTTATGTCCCCAAAATGGTTTAAAATGGTCCAAAATCTAACCCCCGGCCCCTTTGCCCCAAAATGGTCCAAAATCGAACCACCAGCCCTTTTGTTGAAAATGGTCCAAAATCAAACCCCCGGCCCTTTTGTCCCCAAAATGGTCCGAAATCTAACCCCCAGCCTTTTTGTCCCCAAAATGGTTTAAAATAGTTCAAAATATAACCCTAGGCCCCTTTGCTCCGAAATGGTCCAAAATCTAACCTCCAGTCCTTTTGTTGAAAATGGTCCAAAATCTAACCCCCGGCCCTTTTGTCCCCAAAATGGTCCGAAATCTAACCCCCGGCCTTTATGTCCCCAAAATGGTTTAAAATGGTCCAAAATCTAACCCCCGGCCCCTTTGCCCCGAAATGGTCCAAAATCTAACCCCCGGCCCTTTTGTCCCCAAAATGGTCCAAAATCTAACCCCCGGCCTTTATGTCCCCAAAATGGTTTAAAATGGTCCAAAATCTAACCCCTGGCCCCTTTGCCCCGAAATTGTTCTAACTCTAACCTCCGGCCCTTTTGTTGAAAATGGTCCAAAATCGAACCCCTGGCCCTTTTGTCCCCAAAATGGACCAAAATCTAACCTCCAGCCCTTTTGTTGAAAATGGTCCAAAATCTAACCCCTGGCCCTTTTGTCCCCAAAATGGTCTGAAATCTAACCCCCAGCTTTTATGTATCCAAAATGGTTTAAAATGGTCCAAAATCTAACCCCCGGCCCTTTGCCCCGAAATGGGCCAAAATCTAACCCCCGGCCCTTTTGTCCCCAAAATGGTCCGAAATCTAACCCCCGGCCTTTATGTCCCCAAAATGGTTTAAAATGGTCCAAAATCTAACCTCTGGCCCCTTTGCCCCAAAATGGTCCAAAATCTAACCTCCGGCCCTTTTGTTGAAAATGGTCCAAAATCTAACCCCGGCCCTTTTGTCCCCAAAATGGTCCGAAATCTAACCCCCAGCCTTTATGTCCCCAAAATGGTTTAAAATGGTCCAAAATCTAACCCCCGGCCCCTTTGCCCCGAAATTGTCCAAAATCTAACCTCCGGCCCTTTTGTTGAAAATGGTCCAAAATCGAACCCCCGGCCATTTTGTCCCCAAAATGGTCCGAAATCTAACCTCCGGCCCTTTTGTTGAAAATGGTTTAAAATCTAACCCCCAGCCCTTTTGTCCCCAAAATGGTCTGAAATCCATCCCCCGGCCTTTAAGTCCCCAAAATGGTTTAAAATGGTCCAAAATCTAACCCCCGGCCCCTTTGCCCTGAAATGGTCCAAAATCTAACCTCCGGCCCTTTTGTTGAAAATGGTCCAAAATCTAACCCCCGGCCCTTTTGTCCCCAAAATGGTCCGAAATCTAACCCCCGGCCTTTATGTCCCCAAAATGTTTTAAAATGGTCCAAAATCTAACCCCCGGCCCCTTTGCCCCAAAATGGTCCAAAATCGAACCACCAGCCCTTTTGTTGAAAATGGTCAAAAAATCTAACCCCCGGCCCTGTTGTCCCCAAAATAGTCCGGAATCTAACCCCTGGCCTTTTTGTCCCCAAAATGGTTTAAAATGGTCCAAAATCTAACCCCCGGCCCCTTTGCCCCGAAATGGTCCCAAAATCTAACATCAGGCCCTTTTGTTGAAAATGGTCCAAAATCGGACCCCCGGCCCTTTTGTCCCCAAAATGTTCCAAAATCTAACCCCCGGCCTTTTTGTCCCCAAAATGGTTTAAAATGGTTCAAAATATAACCCCCGGCCCCTTTGCCCCGAAATGGTCCGAAATCTAACCTCCGGCCCTTTTGTCCCCAAAATGGTCCAAAATCTAACCCCCGGCCTTTATGTCCCCAAAATGGTTTAAAATGGTCCAAAATCTAACCCCCGGTCCTTTTGTTGAAAATGATCCAAAATCCAACCCCTGGCCCTTTTGTCCCCAAAATGGTCCGAAATCTAACCTCCAGCCCTTTTGTTCAAAATGGTCCAAAATCTAACCCCCGACCCTTTTGTCAACAAAATGGTCCGAAATCTAACCCCCGGCCTTTTTGTCCCAAAATGGTTTAAAATGGTTTCAAAATATAACCCCCGGCCCCTTTGCCCCGAAATGGTCCAAAAATCTAACCTCCGGCCCTTTTGTTGAAAATGGTCCAAAATCGAACCCCCGGCCCTTTTGTCCCCAAAATGGTCCAAAATCTAACCCCGGACTTTTTGTCCCAAAAATAGTTTAAAATGGTTTAAAATATAACCCCCGGCCCCTTTGCCCCGAAATGGTCCAAAATCGAACCTCTGGCCCTTTTGTTGAAAATGGTCCAAAATCTAACTCCCGGCCCTTTTTGTCCCCAAAATGGTTTAAAATGGTTCAAAATATAACCCCCGGCCCCTTTGCCCCGAAATGGTCCAAAATCTAACCTCCGGCCCTTTTGTTGAAAATGGTCCAAAATCGAACCCCCGGCCCTTTTGTCCCCAAAATGGTCTGAAATCTAACCCCCGGCCTTTTTGTCCCCAAAATGGTTTAAAATGGTCCAAAATCTAACCCCGGCCCCTTTGCCCCGAAATGGTCCAAAATCTAACCTCCGGCCCTTTTGTTGAAAATGGTCCAAAATCTAACCCCCAGCCCTTTTGTCCCCAACATGGTCCGAAATCTAACCCCCGGCCTTTATGTCCCCAAAATGGTTTAAAATGGTCCAAAATCTAACCCCCGGCCCCTTTGCCCCAAAATGGTCCAAAATCGAACCACCAGCCCTTTTGTTGAAAATGGTCCAAAATCAAACCCCCGGCCCTTTTGTCCCCAAAATGGTCCGAAATCTAACCCCCAGCCTTTTTGTCCCCAAAATGGTTTAAAATGGTTCAAAATATAACCCTAGGCCCCTTTGCTCCGAAATGGTCCAAAATCTAACCTCTGGTCCTTTTGTTGAAAATGGTCCAAAATCTAACCCCCGGCCCTTTTGTCCCCAAAATGGTCCGAAATCTAACCCCCGGCCTTTATGTCCCCAAAATGGTTTAAAATGGTCCAAAATCTAACCCCCGGCACCTTTGCCCCGAAATGGTCCAAAATCGAACCACCAGCCCTTTTGTTGAAAATGTTTCAAAATCTAACCCCCGGCCCTTTTGTCCCCAAAACAGTCCAGAATCTAACCCCCGGCCTTTTTGTCCCTAAAATAGTTTAAAATGGTCCAAAATCTAACCCCTGGCCCCTTTGCCCCGAAATGCTCCAAAATCTAACCTCCGGCCCTTTTGTTGAAAATGGTCCAAAATCTAACCCCTGGCCCTTTTGTCCCCAAAATGGTCTGAAATCTAACCCCCAGCCTTTATATATCCAAAATGGTTTAAAATGGTCCAAAATCTAACCCCCGGCCCCTTTTGCCCCAAAATGGTCCAAAATCTAACCCTCTGCCCTTTTGTTGAAAATGGTTCAAAATCTAACCCCCGGCCCTTTTGTCCCCAAAATGGTCCGAAATCTAACCCCAGCCTTTATGTCCCCAAAATGGTTTAAAATGGTCCAAAATCTAACCCCCGGCCCCTTTGCCCCAAAATTGTCCAAAATCTAACCTCCGGCCCTTTTGTTGAAAATGGTCCAAAATCGAACCCCCGGCCCTTTTGTCCCCAAAATGGTCCGAAATCTAACCTCCGGCCCTTTTGTTGAAAATGGTTTAAAATCTAACCCCCGGCCCTTTTGTCCCCAAAATGGTCCAAAATCTAACCCCCGGCCTTTATGTCCCCAAAATGGTTTAAAATGGTCCAAAATCTAACCTCTGGCCCCTTTGCCCCAAAATGGTCCAAAATCTAACCTCCAGCCCTTTTGTTGAAAATGGTCCAAAATCTAACCCCCGGCCCTTTTGTCCCCAAAATGGTCCGAAATCTAACCCCCAGCCTTTATGTCCCCAAAATGGTTTAAAATGGTCCAAAATCTAACCCCCGGCCCCTTTGCCCCGAAATTGTCCAAAATCTAACCTCCGGCCCTTTTGTTGAAATGGTCCAAAATCGAACCCCCGGCCCTTTTGTCCCCAAAATGGTCCGAAATCTAACCTCCGGCCCTTTTGTTGAAAATGGTTTAAAATCTAACCCCCGGCCCTTTTGTCCCCAAAATGGTCCGAAATCGAACCCCCGGCCTTTTTGTCCCCAAAATGATTTAAAACGGTTCAAATATAACCCCCGGCCCCTTTGCCCCGAAATGGTCCAAAGTCGAACCTCCGGCCCTTTTGTTGAAAATGGTCCAAAATCTAACCCCTGGCCCTTTTGTCCCCAAAATGGTCTGAAATCTAACCCCCGGCCTTTTTGTCCCCAAAATGGTTTAAAATGGTCCAAAATCTAACACCCGGCCCCTTTGCCCCGAAATGGTCCAAAATCCAACCTCCGGCCCTTTTGTTGAAAATGGTCCAAAATCTAACCCCCGGCCCTTTTGTCCCCAAAATGGTCCGAAATCTAACCCCCGGCCTTTATGTCCCCAAAATGGTTTAAAATGGTCCAAAATCTAACCCCCGGCCCCTTTGCCCCGAAATGGTCCAAAATTGAACCACCAGCCCTTTTGTTGAAAATGGTCCAAAATCTACGCTTTCCCCGACTTGTTCATTCCCTGACTTAGTTGGGGTAGGCGGTACACTTTGGTGGGGGTCAGCCACGCCCACTGACCTTTGACCTCTGGGGACCCGCCCTCTGACCTTTGACCTCTGGGGGACCCTGTTGACCCCAAAATAGTCCGGAATCTAACCCCCGGCCTTTTTGTCCCCAAAATGGTTTAAAATGGTCCAAAATCTAACCCCCGGCCCCTTTGCCCCGAAATGGTCCAAAATCTAACCTCCGGCCCTTTTTTTGAAAATGGTCCAAAATCTAACCCCCGGCCCTTTTGTCCCCAAAATGGTCCGAAATCTAACCCTTGGCCTTTTTGTCCCTAAAATGGTTTAAAATGGTCCAAAATCTAACCCCTGGCCCCTTTGCCCCGAAATGGTCCAAAATCTAACCTCCGGCCCTTTTGTTGAAAATGGTCCAAAATTGAATCCCCGCCCCTTTTGTCCCCAAAATGGTCCAAAATCGGACCCCCGGCCTTTTTGTCCCCATAATGGTCCAAAATCTAACCCCCAGCCCCTTTGCCCCGAAATGGTCCAAAATCTAACATCAGGCCCTTTTGTTGAAAATGGTCCAAAATCGGACCCCCGGCCCTGTTGTCCCCAAAATGGTCCAAAATCTAACCCCCTGCCTTTTTGTCCCCAAAATGGTTTAAAATGCTCCAAAATATAACCCCCGGCCCCTTTGCCCGAAATGGTCCAAAATCTAACCTCCGGCCCTTTTGTCCCCAAAATGGTCCGAAATCTAACCCCCGGTTCTTAATGTCCCCAAAATGGTTTAAAATGGTCCAAAATCTAACACCCGGTCCTTTTGTTGAAAATGGTAGAAAATCCAACCCCCGGCCCTTTTGTCCCCAAAATGGTCCGAAATCTAACCTCCAGCCCTTTTGTTGAAAATGGTCCAAAATCTAATCCCCGGCCCTTTTGTCCCCAAAATGTTCCGAAATCTAACCCCGGGCTTTTTTGTCCCCAAAATGGTTTAAAATGGTTCAAAATATAACCCCCGGCCCCTTTGCCCCGAAATGGTCCAAAATCGAACCTCCGGCCCTTTTGTTGAAAATGGTCCAAAATCTAACCCCCCGCGGCCCTTTTGTCCCCAAAATGGTCTGAAATCTAACCCCCGGCCTTTTTGTCCACAAAATGGTTTAAAATGGTCCAAAATCTAACCCCCGGCCCCTTTGCCCCAAAATGGTCCAAAATCTAACCTCCGGCCCTTTTGTTGAAAATGGTCCAAAATCTAACCCCCGGCCCTTTTGTCCCCAAAATGGTCCGAAATCTAACCCCCGGCCTTTATGTCCCCAAAATGGTTTAAAATGGTCCAAAATCTAACCCCTGGCCCCTTTGCCCCGAAATGGTCCAAAATCTAACCTCCGGCCCTTTTGTTGAAAATGGTCTAAAATCTAACCCCCGGCCCTTATGTTCCCAAAATGGTCCGAAATCTAACCCCCAGCCTTTATGTCCCCAAAATGGTTTAAAATGGTCCAAAATCTAACCCCCGGCCCCTTTGTCCCGAAATTGTCCAAAATCGAACCTCCGGCCCTTTTGTTGAAAATGGTCCAAAATCGAACCCCTGGCCCTTTTGTCCCCAAAATGGTCTGAAATCTAACCTCCGGCCCTTTTGTTGAAAATGGTCCAAAATCTAACCCCCCGCCCTTTTGTCCCCAAAATGGTCCGAAATCTAACCCCCGGCTTTTTTGTCCCAAAAATGGTTTAAAATGGTTCAAAATATAACCCCCGGCCCCTTTGCCCCGAAGTGGTCCAAAATCGAACCTCCGGCCCTTTTGTTGAAAATGGTCCAAAATCGAACTCCTGGCCCTTTTGTCCCCAAAATGGTCTGAAATCTAACCCCCGGCCTTTTTGTCCCCAAAATGGTTTAAAATGGTCCAAAATCTAACCCCCGGCCCCCTTGCCCCGAAATGGTCCAAAATCTAACCTCCGGCCCTTTTGTTGAAAATGGTCCAAAATCTAACTCCTGGCCCCTTTGCCCCGTTTATTTATTTTTTTGAAGGTTTTTTTTTTCTTTTTTTTGCTGCGGGTCCCCTTTTATATTCATAGGACTGTGAGGAGGGCATTTGAAACCATGCCATCACTTTTGATGGGTTTTTCTCATCTCTCATCTCTCCAGATATTGGTCAGGGTCCAAAATGGATTTTGAAGGTACCCCCGTGTCATGTTTATTTATTTTTTTGGAGGTTTTTTTTGTCTTTTTTATTGCTGCGGGTCCCCTTTTATATTCATAGGACTGTGAGGAGGGGGTTTGAAACCATGCCGTCACTTTTGATGGGTTTTTCTCATCTCTCATCTTTCATCTCTCATCTCTCCAGCTCGCTTCAGGGTCCAAAATGGATTTTGAAGGTACCCCCGTGTCATGTTTATTTATTTTTTGGGGTTTTTTTTGTCTTTTTTATTGCTGCGGGTCCCCTTTTATATTCATAGGACTGTGAGGAGGAGATTTGAAACCATGCCGTCACTTTTGATGGGTTTTTCTCATCTCTCATCTCTCCAGCTCGCTTCAGGGTCCAAAATGGATTTTGAAGGTACCCCCATGTCATGTTTATTTATTTTTTTGGGGGGGTTTTTTTGTCTTTTTTATTGCTGCGGGTCCCCTTTTATATTCATAGGACTGTGAGGAGGAGGTTTGAAACCATGCCGTCACTTTTGATGGGTTTTTCTCATCTCTCATCTCTCCAGCTCGGGTCAGGGTCCAAAATTGATTTTGAAGGTACCCCGTGTTATGTTTATTTATTTTTTGGAGTTTTTTTGTCTTTTTTATTGCTGCGGGTCCCCTTTTATATTCATAGGACTGTGAGGAGGGGGTTTGAAACCATGCTGTCACTTTTGATGGGTTTTTCTCATCTCTCGTCTCTCATCTCTCATCTCTCCAGCTCGGGTCAGGGTCCAAAATGGATTTTGAAGGTACCCCCGTGTCATGTTTATTTATTTTTTTGGAGGTTTTTTTTTTTGTCTTTTTTATTGCTGCGGGTCCCCTTTTTATATACATAGGACTTTGAGGAGGGGGTTTGAAACCATGCCGTCACTTTTGGTGGGTTTTTCTCATCTCTCCAGCTCGGGTCAGGGTCCAAAATGGATTTTGAAGGTACCCCCGTGTCTTGTTTATTTATTTTTTTGGAGTTTTTTTTTTGTCTTTTTTATTGCTGCGGGTCCCCTTTTATATTCATAGGACTGTGAAGAGGGGGTTTGAAACCATGCCGTCACTTTTGATGAGTTTTTCTCATCTCTCATCTCTCATCTCTCCAGCTCGGGTCAGGGTCCAAAATGGATTTTGAAGGTACCCCCGTGTTATGTTTATTTATTTTTTTGGAGTTTTTTTTGTCTTTTTTATTGTTGCGGGTCCCCTTTTATATATTCATAGGACTGTGAGGAGGGGGTTTGAAACCATGCCGTCACTTTTGATGGGTTTTTCTCATCTCTCGTCTCTCATCTCTCATCTCTCCAGCTCGGGTCAGGGACCAAAATGGATTTTGAAAGTACCCCCGTGTCATGTTTATTTATTTTTTTGGAGGGTTTTTTTTGTCTTTTTTATTGCTGCGGGTCCCCTTTTTATATACATAGGACTTTGAGGAGGGGGTTTGAAACCATGCCGTCACTTTTGATGGGTTTTTCTCATCTCTCATCTCTCCAGCTCGGGTCAGGGTCCAAAATGGATTTTGAAGTTACCCCCGTGTCATTTTTATTTATTTTTTTGGAGGTTTTTTTTGTCTTTTTTATTGCTGCGGGTCCCCTTTTATATTCATAGGACTGTGAGGAGCGGGTTTGAAACCATGCCGTCACTTTTGATGGGTTTTTCTCATCTCTCATCTCTCCAGCTCGGGTCAGGGTCCAAAATGGATTTTGAAGTTACCCCCGTGTCATTTTTATTTATTTTTTTGGAGGTTTTTTTTGTCTTTTTTATTGCTGCGGGTCCCCTTTTATATTCATAGGACTGTGAGGAGCGGGTTTGAAACCATGCCGTCACTTTTGATGGGTTTTTCTCATCTCTCATCTCTCCAGCTCGGGTCAGGGTCCAAAATGGATTTTGAAGGTACCCCCGTGTCATGTTTATTTATGTTTTTTGGAGGGTTTTTTTTGGCTTTTTTATTGCTGCGGGTCATCTTTTATATTCATAGGACTGTGAGAAGGGGGTTTGAAAGCTTTCCGTCACTTTTGATGGGTTTTTCTCATCTCTCATCTCTCATCTCTCCAGCTTGGGTCAGGGTCCAAAATGGATTTTGAAGGTACCCCCATGTCATGTTTATTTATTTTTTGGAGGGTTTTTTTTTTCTTTTTTTGCTGAGGGTCCCCTTTTATATTCATAGGACTGTGAGGAGGGGGTTTGAAACCATGCCGATACTTTTGATGGGTTTTTCTCATCTCTCATCTCTCCAGATATTCATTAATGTCTGTCTGCCATCTTACCTTTCCTCCTCATGTGTTCATCTTAGAGGCCAGAACCCTCTCACCTGGCTTCCTTTATAATCTCCTCCCAGCCTGACTCCACCCCAGGCCCTATCACAGAACACTATATTAACCCGTGCACTGCAAGCCTGCTTTGCTGATCAACGTGTTTGTTAGGCATTGTGTGTTTGGGTTCCTGCCTGCCGCGTCTGTCTCTCTGTTACATATTTGGCTTGTCCCCGACTATCCCTGTCTGCTCGTGACCCTTGACCTTCGGCTTGTCCTTTGTTATCCTTGTCTGCTTGTGGCCCTTGACCTTCAGCTTGTTATTCGTTACTCTTATATCTTGTGCTGCTGCTTCCCCTCTTTTCCCCTTATCCTACAGGGCGTGAGCTAGGAGACTCTAGGGGCCGCGACCTGGACCCAGCCTGCAGCATAACATCCTCACCATTAGAGGCTCTGGATAAGTCCTGCTGGGTCTTAGACTCCGCACCCTGGGGAATCTTGGCTCTAGCTTCCTATAGGATCCCGGTTGTGCTCCTCTGGTCCCACTTTCCAGAACCACCCAGTTTCCTATCCGCAGCAGTCAGCCATAGGGTTCACTACCTTGCGGTGCACTCCTGTCCCCCTACGGTGTGCATCTGTCACCTGGCCATAGGTGACCTGACAATACCCCCGTGTCATGTTTATTTATTTTTTTGGAGGTTTTTTTGTCTTTTTTATTGCTGTGGGTCCCCTTTTATATTCATAGGACTGTGAGGAGGGGGTTTGAAACCATGCCGTCACTTTTGATGGTTTTTTCTCATCTCTCATCTCTCATCTCTCCAGCTCGGGTCAGGGTCCAAAATGGATTTTGAAGGTACCCCCGTGTTATGTTTATTTATTTTTTTGGAGGTTTTTTTTGTCTTTTTTATTGCTGCGGGTCCCCTTTTATATTCATAGGACTGTGAGGAGGGGGTTTGAAACCATGCCGCCACTTTTGATGGGTTTTTTCTCATCTCTCATCTCTCCAGCTCAGGTCATGGATTTTGAAGGTACCCCTGTGTCATGTTTATTTATTTTTTTGGAGGTTTTTTTTGTCTTTTTTATTGCTGCGGGTCCCCTTTCTCGAATGAAAATGGGAACCAAGGCAGGGGCAGAAGGAAGACCAGGAAGAGGAACAAAATGAGCCATCTTGGAGAACCGATCGATTACCACCCAAATGACTGTATTATTCTCAGACAGTGGGAGGTCGGTGATAAAATCCATGGCAATATGAGCCCAGGGCTCCTTAGGAATGGGCAAGGGCATGAGGAGACCAGCAGGAGCTTGTGTGGAGGATTTGGACTGAGGGGAAGCAGCAGCACAAGATATAAGAGTAACGAATAACAAGCTGAAGGTCAAGGGCCACAAGCAGACAAGGATAACGAAGGACAAGCAGACAGGGATAGTCGGGGACAAGCCAAATATGTAACAGAGAGACAGACATAGCACACGGCAGGCAGGAACCCAAACACACAATGCCTAACAAACACATTGATCAGCAAAGCAGGCTTGCAGTGCACAGGTTAATATAGTGTTCTGTGATAGGGCCTGGGGTGGAGTCAGGCTGGGAGGAGATTATAAAGGAAGCCAGGTGAAAGGGTTCTGGCCTCTAAGATGAACACATGAGGAGGAAAGGTAAGATAGCAGACAGACATTAATGCATATCCATGACAGTACCCTCCCTCTTATGAGGCCTCCCCCTTCCCCGCCTAGGCCCAGGTTTAGAGGGAAACTTCAGATGAAACTCCTTTAACAGATGAGGTGCAAAGACCTCAGATGCAGTGATCCAAGACCTCTCCTCAGGACCAAACCCTTTCCAATGAACGAGGTACTGAAGAACGCCTTTACAGAGTCGGGAGTCCAGAATTTGAAGCTCTGAAATTAGGGGAAGCTCTGCTGATTTTATCATCCAATCATGTGCAAGCTAAAATGCTGTTTTTTATTTTCCTTGCATGTCCCCCTCAGATGTACAGCATCTGCACTTCCATGTGCACTTTCAGTGCACTTTCAAGTGCAAAGTGGATTTTCCTTTAGTAAATAAACCCCAATGTGACAGAGCCAGCCAGAGCCATGATAGAGTGTCTGCGACCTGTGAGTTATCATAATGTTGATGATGTTAACCAGTTTCTGATTGCCTGATAGCAGATTTACTACTACAGGACGGCCGCGCTGCGCATGATCACGTATATACGTAATCCTGCATTTCTGGGTATGGGAGCCAATCAGCGGCTCGTACGGACTTGATGTCCACCGGTACCCGCTGATCGTTATGTTCAAAGACAGAACTGTGGTATGCCTATGTAAACAAGGCAGATTGCCGTTCTGTCAGTATAGAAGACATTGATCCTGTGTTCCTGTAAAGCAGGTACAGGGATCTATGTCTTCCCTTAGTAAAAGCACCTCCCCACAGTAAAAAAAACACTGGTTAGGCACACATTTAACCCTTTGATTGTCCTAGATGTTATCCCCTTCCCAGCCAGTGTCATTAGTACAGTGACAGTGCATATTTGAGGCACTGATCACTGTATTAGTGTCACTGGTTCCCACAAAGTGTCATTAGTGTCCGATTTGTCCACCGCAATATCGCAGTCCCACTATGAGTCGCTGATCGCCGCCATTAGTAGTTAAAAAAAAATGTCCCCAGATTTCATTTAAAAAATCTTGTCACCTTACCCTAGCCTCGCACCCCTGATACTCGCCGGTACTAATCTCCACAGTGTTGGGTGCAAGGGGGAGCCGTGAGGTCATTCTTGGTCATGTGACATTGTTTGGGCCTAGCAAATGGCTGCTAGATCTGCACCCTGTCACATTGGAAGAGGTCACGTGGTTTTGTCATTTAAGTATTGGTGGAGGACAAAAATACTGCCAATTGTTTTACCTGGTGCTAACATGGCAGCATACATGTAATTAGTATGCTGCGATGGATTTGTACCAGGAAAAGAAAATAACAGTAAGTATTTTGATACAATTTTCCCCCAGTTGTCTTCCAGGTCAGCCCTTGAGATGGAGCTCCTCACGCACAGGAAACACATTGCCTTCATTTCTTTAAGACGTGGTCCCTGGTCAGTCTTAGTGTTTCGTAAAATTTAAAATTTTCGCTCTTTTTTCGCTTATATTGCAAAAAATAAAAAACGTAGTCGTGAATAAATACCACCAAAAGAAAGCTCTATTTGTGTGAACAAAATGATAAAAATTTCATTTGGGTACAGTGTAGCATGACCACGCAATTGTCATTGAAAATGCGAGAGCGCTGAAAGCTGAAAATTGGTCTGGGAAGGAAGGGGGCGAAAATGCCCAGTATTGATGTGGTTAATGGCTGTCAAGTTGGGCCAGAGGACCAAATTTTTCCACTGCTGCAATTAAGGAACACTTACAGACCTAGTTCTTCCACCAGGCTGTGACGGGACAATGAAAGAGAAGTAGCAGACTGATGAACTCATCTCTCTTTCACTCTTCTCTCTCCTCCTATCAACATGGTCCGTTTTAGTCCATGAGCACTGTAGGGAAACTGATGGACTGCTTGTGCTGTGTATCCCTCCCACATTCTGAGCTCTGCGGTACAGGGATTGTAAGAGGCCGATACCAATTCAAATTCAGGTGCTTGCGCTGCTTGCATTTAGAAATTACATGATGTGTTACAGAATTCAGAACTGAGTTAATCTGTGTCTGTTATATCGGCCTGAAGTTCAGCTTTGCCAAATTTAAATGTATTATTATTATACACGGTTTATATAGCGCCAAAAGTTTGCACAGCACCTTACAACATGAGGGCAGACAGTACAGTTTCAATACAGGAGAAATCAGAGCCCTGCTCGTTAGAGCTGACAATCTATTAGATTTTGTTAATTATGTTTACATATATTTTACTGCACCACAGACAATTATTTTTGTATCCAACATGTTAAGATGAATGCAAAGGTGATATAGCCAATTGTTTGCTATATTGCATTTGCCATCATGGGACATTTCTTAATGAAGTTTGCTTTGAGCTTTGTTCCATCTTGTGCTCAGCATGGGGATTATGACATAATTTCCTGATTGCAAAATAACACTAAGAGACCACTACTGAATGCAGGGGATTGTGGGACATGTAGTCTGCAGAGCCAGGATTTCAATGGATTCAATGCCTGTTCCAGGACACGCTACCAGGATTGGTGAGTGGGCAGAAGCCCACCCCTAAGTATTACATACAGACACCTTTACAAAATCTTTTCTACATCAAAGGCCCTCTGCTGGGAAACACCTTGCTTATGCTCTTCACCTTTGTTGGTCACCATTGCACAGCAACATCTTTTGGGCCCCTTCATAGCTAGCTGAAGATTCTGGACACCCTTACTTCAAGGACTCCTCCACCCAAATGAATCACAACACCTGTTTACCTTAAAGTAGTATTAAACTTTGTTCTACCACTTGTAGCTACAGGCAAGCCTATAGTAAGGCTTACCTGTAGGTACTTTGAATATCTCCTAAACTTGCACAGTTTAGGAAATATTCAGAGTGCATGCAGCCGGTGATGTTACCGGTGCATGCACTCTGATGGTCCTGCATACAGTAATGGGAACCAGATTTTTAAAATGAAATCCGGGGACATTTAAAAAAAAAGAAATTTTATTGGCAAATGGTAAACTATTTTATAGGAATATTTTCCTAAATGATATATGCAGTGTATGTGTTTATGGAATGATTGAATGATATATATGTTGTTTCTCACATTTCCTCCATGAGATAAAAAAAAAGATACTTCTTAGAATTTTTTGGGATATGACTACTAAATGTTAAGAAGATAAGATTGGAGGGAGGGATAGGGCAGCTAAATTAAAATCCAATCTGGGTAGGGGTGGCTCCAGACAATTTATTTTTGGAGGTGCTATGGTGGTGCTTGAGGTAAAAGTGAGGGTGCTAATGCGGTGTGCTACCTGTGGGCATGGCCAGCAAGCTGCCGTGGTCAGAAAGTGGAGGATTCTTCATGGCGTACAATGGTGATCAGTATATCCTGGCCTCTGTATACCAATAAAAAGCCAAAAATATGCAGCACAACTCTACACTTCCTTTATACATTTCTACAAATGGACTTATAAGTGCAATGGTAAAACCTATAAAATAATATCCAGTTCAAATCAACCAATGTATTGCAATATGAATATAGTAGTGATGTGTCACCCCCTCTGCAAAAATATTTTGATAAATTGCAGAGCTTCAATGTGCAAATAATGGTGAAACCCCCTACATACAATAATTATAACAGAGATGCAAATCAAGCAGTGTATTAGAACATAGTAATGATGGTCTCACCCTCTCTGCAAAAGGTAAGAAATATTGCAGAGCTGCAAATGTGCAAATCCTGGTGAAACCCCCTAAAAATAATCATATTAATAAAGTGTAAAATATGTACATCAATTGTACATTTTATTTGATTTCATATATAGGGGGTTTCACCATTATTTGCACATTGAAGCTCTGCAGTTTCTCTAAATATTTTTACAGAGGGGGTGACCCCATCACTACTATATTCATATTGCAATACATTGGTTGATTTGCACTGGATATTAATTTATAGGTGTTACCATTGCACTTATAAGTCAATTTGTATACTTTAATAGATGACGTGTAGGGCAGCGCTGCATTTTTTGCTTTTTATTGATTTGCATTAGATGAGGGAACCAGCTAACAAGATTCACTTATTTCTTTTGAGATTTTTTTTTTAGAAATAGCAGTGGTTTTACTTGATTTGTTATGTCCTCTGTATACTGGTAACCACTGGCCCTGCATATTGGTGGTCAGTGTATCCCCTGTATGCTGGTGGTCAGTGTACCCCCTGTATGCTGGTGGTACGTGCTGGGTTCAGGAGGATGCTACGTGCAGGGTTCAGGAGGATGCTACGTGCAGGGTGCAAGAGGATTCTATGTGCAGGGTGCAAGAGGATTCTATGTGCAGGGTGCAGAGTTCAGGTATGTGCATCCTGTATGCTGGTGGTCAGTGTACCCCCTGTATGCTGGTGGTATGTGCTGGGTGCAGGAGGATGCTACGTGCAAGGTTTAGGAGGATGCTACATGCAGGGTTCAGGAGGGTGCTACGTGCAGGGTGCAAGAGGATTCTATGTGCAGGGTGCAAGAGGATTCTATGTGAAGGGTGCATGGTTCAGGAGGATGCTACGTGCAGGGTTCAGGAGGATGCTATGTGCAGGGTTCAGGAGGATGCTACGTGCAGGGTTCAGGAGGATGCTACGTGCAGGGTTCAGGAGGATGCTACGTGCAGGGTGCAAGAGGATTCTATGTGCAGGGTGCAGGGCTCAGGAGGATGCTACATGCAGAGTTCAGGAGGATGCTACATGCAGGGCTCAGGAGGATGCTACGTGCAGGGCTCAGGCGGATGCTATGTGCAGGGTTCAGGAGGATGCTACGTACAGGGCTCAGGAGGATGCTATGTGCAGGATGCAAGAGGAGTCTATGTGCAGGGTGCAATAGGATTCTATGTGCAGGGTGCAAGAGGATTCTATGTGCAGGGTGCATGGTTCAGGAGGATGCTACGTGCAGGGTTCAGGAGGATGCTATGTGCAGGGTTCAGGAGGATGCTACGTGCAGGGTTCAGGAGGATGCTACGTGCAGGGTTCAGGAGGATGCTATGTGCAGGGTGCAAGAGGATTCTATGTGCAGGGTGCAGGGCTCAGGAGGATGCTACATGCAGGGTTCAGGAGGATGCTATGTGCAGGGCTCAGGAGGATGCTACGTGCAGGGCTCAGGAGGATGCTACGTGCAGGGCTCAGGCGGATGCTATGTGCAGGGTTCAGTAGGATGCTACGTGCAGGGCTCAGGAGGATGCTACCTGCAGGGCTCAGGAGGATGCTACCTGCAGGGTTCAGGGCACAGGAGGATGCTACGTGCAGAAGGATGCTACGCGCAGGCTTCAGGGGGATGCTACGCGCAGGCTTCAGGAAGATGCTACGCGCAGGCTTCAGGGGGATGCTACGTACATAGTGCAGGGCTCAGGGGGATGCTACGTACAGAGTGCAGGGCTCAGGGGGATGATACGTACAGAGTGCAGGGCTCAGGGGGATGCTACTTACAGAATGCAGGGCTCAGGAGGATGCTACGTACAGATTTCAGGGCTCAGGCATGCATTACATACAGTGTGCAAAATTCAGGAGTGCGTTGTACAGAGTGCAAGGTTCAGGAATTAGTTAAACTGCAAAGACACCAATTAAGTAAACTTCTCTTCAAAAATCTTTATTACCAGCATACAGGAGCCAAGGCAAGAATGCAGGCATCAGATGTATAATAAATGAGTGCAGCCTAGTAGGACATGCAGCAGTAGGAACTGAACATCCATCCAGCACAGCCAGGAATTGGTGGGCATGCCAGGGGTGTACGGCCAGGGCCGGTGCAAGGATTCCCCCCCCCCAGATATCAGTTGAGTCCCCCCCAAAGCCCCGACAGCATAGACATCTAATTTATGAGCTCTGCTGCCTCTCTGCAAAGAAACAGTCTCATCCATCTCCTTATCGGCTAGTTGCTGCTGTTCTGTCTGGCAATCCTCTCCCTGTCAAAGGCAGTGTGCTCTGCAGCAAGCAGCAGTGAGTATGCCAGGTTCTCACCTGATCTCCTGAGCTGACGACACATCTCCTGGCCTGGGGACCGTGGCACTACTGCTTCCCATACTCTTCACACTCTCCCTGCATAGGCTGCCGACCCACCACTCCCCCTGCCGACCCGCCACTCCCCCTGCCGGCCCACCACTCTCCCTCCCGGTCCTGCCACAACACTACTCTCCCTCCCTTTCATGCCGGCCCACCACTCCCCCTCCCGGTCCTGCCGACCCACCACTGCCCCTCCCGTTCCTGCTGACCCACCACTCTCTCTCCTGGTCCAGCTGCCCCTGTGTTTCACTACTTTTGAGGTGGTTCTGCCCCACTAAACTGGCGGTCCTCTCCACTTTACTCTGCCATGTTTTTAGAACCTGTGCATACCTATCCCTCATCTTCGCCCTCCAGACCAGCTGCTACATCTCCTGGCAAAGGAGTCCCTGCACTGTGATCCTCCAGACTCCTCTCACTCCCTCTAGGATTAAAGGACACGTTTAACTCTATGGAAAAATTCATAAATGCACAGATTTTTTCATAAAAAAATGTGCATTTACTTTTTCCAGCAGGGGCCTGGAAAGCATTGCACCCATGATCAGTAAAGGTTCAGGTTTTTTTTTTTTAAACATGTCATACTTACCTCCGCTGTGCATTTGGTTATGCACAGAGTGGCCCTTTTCTACGTCTTCTGGGGTCCCTCAATGGCGCTCCTGGCTCCTCCTCTTCACGAGTGTCCCATCAGAGAAGCGCTCTCCTACGCAGTAGTGTATTTAGGTTTTGTGCTGCCCTAGGCCTGACTAAACTCGTGCACCCCCTAATTTAAATATGACCCACCCCTTCCTGCAAAGGCCACACCCCTTGCAGTTTAAGACCCACCCTAAAAAATTTGTGTGGGGACACTAGTTATGAGGGCCTGGGGGGGGGCAATGGATTCCCTTAATTTGCATAGATTTCCTCTCACTTCCTGTTTGGCTATGGGGCAGGAAGTTAAGGGAAATCTCTGCAATGGGACAGGGATGGTAAAAAATAAACTGCCAGGGGCTATAACCCTCCCTTACTTTATCCAAAATGAAAAAAAAAGTGTTGCCTATAGTTCTACGTTAAGCACAAATTTCTGATAATTTTATGGAGAGGACTAAGAAGATATGACCATGCCAATGGTGCAGCAGAAAACATATAGCACAGTTAGGAGGGTTTGTGGTCCAGGGTGATAGAACAGTCAAAATTAGAAAATTAGAAGCACCGCCCCCCCCCCCCCACAGTTGTGGAATGCTGGCGGCCCGCATACCGGAAGCAGTGCGGCTGCTTTATGGGAGCGCCAGAATAATTTACCTCTCTGCCCAGTCCGCCCCATAAGACTGGAGCTACACTAACAGTGTAGCGCAAGCCGGCGGGGACTCTTTCCGTGCTGCCCCCCTGCAAAGTGCTGCCCTAGGCCTGGGCCTTGTTGGCCTAGGCCAGGATACATCTTTGCTCCTACGGGACACCAATGCGGGCACGCTCCTGTGTTCTGCTGCATCTGTTGACACAGACAGCAGGACTCGGCTCCGCCCCCCAGCACCCACATCATTGGATTTGATTGACAGCAGCGGGAGGCAATGACTACGCTGATATCATTCTATCCAATCAGGACACGAGACACCAGCCGGAGATGGTGTGCTCGTTCCCGTCATGGGAATTACGGGGCTCAGGTAAGTATAAGGGGGGCTCGGGGGCGCTGCTGCAATAAAGAAGTTTTCCTGAGGGTTTAAAACCCCTTTAAGTCCATACCACGGATTGAAAGCCGGAATACATGTCCATGGACTACGGGAGCACTCATCAGCACCCCTGTGGCCCATTGATAACTACAAGCCCATATGCCATGGTGGAAGATGGTACTTAAGGGTTTATTCATTCAAAGGAATCTGTAAATGAATGACGCATTTATGTGGGTGGAGCACCGTACAGCCATGCTCTTTTAAAAAAGTGACAGTGGGTGCCTCTGTACACTGCCATGCAAACTGCTATCCTCTGTCCTGCTGACCCTTTCTACACTGGCCTGCTCATCTCCCATCCTCTGCCCTCACCCCAACATCGGACAGGTTAGATCTGGCCCTGTGCCTTCCGCCTGCTTTGTGATGGCAGATTAAGCAAACTAAAATGTCCATGTTGTGCCCGGTAGGATAGAGAGTGCAGTGTTAGGAAATGAAAAACTGGTGTTTTAAAAGTACAAATACCCAACAAGTGGCTGAGGATTTGAATTAAAAAAAAAAAAAATTCAGGAATTAAAGAAAAAAAAAAGTACATTCTTAAGTGGATGCGGCATCACTCTGATACTGCATCTATCACCTGCTGGCTCCCCACTAAGAGCTGAGTGATCAAACACCGCTGATCACTCAGTTCTCCCCTCTGCTCTGAGCAGAGAGCTGTGACTGTCATGCCCCGTACACACGACCCGTTTTCCTGTTAGAAAAAGTCAGATGAGAGCTTTTGGTCGGGAATCCCGACCGTGTGTATGCTCCATCAGACTTTTTCCAACAGGAAAATTGCTGGAAAAAGATAAAGAGCAGGATCTCTTTTTTCCCGTCAGGAAAAAAACTGTTCAGAATTTCTGCTCGTGTGTACAAATCCCAACTCGCAAAATTCCTACGCATGCTCGGAAACACTTCAAACTGTTTCTTGGCTCGTCGTAGTCTTTTACATCACCGCGTTCTTGGCAGTCAAAAGTTCATTGAACTTTTGTGTGACCGCGTGTATGCAAGGCAGGCTTGAGAGGAATTCCGTCGGGAAAACCATTGTTTTTTTTTCCCGACGGGAAAACTGCTCGTGTGTACAGGGCATTAGTCACTCTCTGCTCTATCCTTCCAATGCTCACTGGAGCACTGAGCTGTGGAGGGGGTGGGGCTCAAGTTCTTGGCAGAACGCTGAGAGGCTGAGCCAGCTACTGGTCAGGCATCTGGGTGGATCCCAACTTTAATCTTCCTAGAGTCTGTACCAGCTCTGTGATATCAGCTGACAGCGGAATTTAGACCTGTTGGCTAAATCTGAGTCCTAGGAGTGCAGAACAAACTGCACTCCTGTGTTCCATAGGAGAAGTACAACCAAATGAGCTTTGAGCGTACTTCTTCTTTAGCTCTGGTTCACACTTGTGCAGACGGGAAGCCTATTCATTTGAATGGCTGCCGTGCCTGTATTTTCCTCAAAAAAGGTGCCTGCACTTTTTAAAGATGCAGTGGCAGGGAAAAAAGCATGGTCTTTTTGGCCATGTGATTTTCCTGTGGTTTCCGCAAATGCAGCATTGGCTGAGATGTGTGGGGGGAGGGGGGTGCCATTCATTCTACACATCTCATAAGTGCAGCGCAATTTAGCTGCAGGTGGTTGTGGAAAAAGATGTGATTTCTGCAACCCCAACCAGCCTGCACAGCGTGAGCCAATAATAACTTCTGTGAGAGGTGCCATAAGACCCCTTTCACACTGGGGAGGTTTGCAGGCGCTATAACACTAAAAATAACATCTGTGAAGTGCCCTGAAACAGCCGATGCTGTCTCTCCAGTGTGGTTTGAACCCTTTCTCAGCCGCTAGAAGGGGGTAAAAGTGCCCCGCCAGCGGCCGAATAGCGCCGCAAAATTGACGGTAAAGCGCCGCTAAAAAAAGCAGCACTTTACCGCCGACACACCCACCGCCCCAGTGTGAAAGGGGCCTAAGTGCTGCCAGGATTTTGTGTAAAGACTGTTCTGGTACATAATTAGTTAAAGCGGTTGTATACCGCAAAACTTTTTTTTTTTTGGGGTTAACCTGCAAGGCAAATGTATAATGAGCTAGTATAACTAGCATACTAGCTCATTATCAATCACTTACCTTAGATCGAAGCCCCCGCAGCGGTCCTCGGACGCGTCCTCCGTCGAATCCATGATACCCGGAGTGACTTCCGGGTATCGCCGCTCCGGCGCTGTGATTGGCCGGAGCGGCGATGACGTCACTCCTGCACATGCGCGGGGAACGGCACGATCCCCGCGCATGCGCGAACTACCGGCAGTGTACGGCAGGCTCCCATTCAAGAGCCGCCGCGCTCAGTGCGCCTGCGCCGTTATCTACGGCGCGCATGCTCCGTAGATAGCGGTACAGTTTTTTTTGCAAATATCTCCGAGACTGTGTAGGTCTCGGAGATATTACAAGCACCTACAGGTAAGCCTTAATGTAGGCTTACCTGTAGGTGCTTGTACAAAATTTGGGTATACAACCACTTTAACAGAAAGAAGTTGTATGTAGCGGAGTAGCCTTACTTACAGTGTCTGAGGGGGAGGGGATGCCAAGGTATGCAGCATGCAATCTGTGTGTGCTCCAGAGATCCTGAGGACTTTTCTGAGAAGAGGCCAGTGCAGCAGAAGATAGTTGAGGTGGAGTTTTGATAGAAGAGTGAGAAAACCCATCTTCAGGAGCTGTGTCTCTGCTTGGTGACTGCACTGCTCCCCTTTCTCTCTTGTTATGCCTGGGTGCAGTGATTGGTGGGTACAGCTGGTCTCTCTATATGTGCTGCTCTGTAGGGGGAGGTCAGTAGTTCCCCAGGGAAGGATGCAGGACAGAAATGTTGATCTCTAATATGGATATCCAAGACACGCCCCCAGGGTTTCCGATTTGACTGCCTGAGTAGCGAGAGTGAATGGAGCTGTCAAGTCCAACCTCGGATGTCGGGGTGGGCGGGGCCAATATGCGGAGCTCCGCCCCTTCTTCAGACAGCCAGTGCATACACAAATAGCCTATTTATGCATTGGTGGGCGGGGAGGAAGGTGGCAGGGTGCAGGACCAATTGTAACTAGTGTATATGTACCCACAGCGGTGTATAACCTGAATTATACACCGCTGTGGGTACATATACAGTACGCTAGTTACAATTGGTCCTGCCCCTGCCACCTTCCTTCCCTGCCGGTTATTTGTTTATGCACGGTCTGACTGACAGAGGGGGCGAAGCTTTGCATATCGGCCCCGCCCATCCCGACATCTTACCTTGGATTTGACAGCTCCAATCACTCTCAGTGTCCCTGCGGCCGTTCGCTCCCGGCTTGCCCACCAATCCAAACCACGCTGGATGGATATTTTCATTGCTGCATGTCCTGCTAGGGCTAGGCTGTCAGCAGAAAGTATAGGCACCCTCCTGAATCCGGGGACAGATCCGGGGACAGACGTGGTCCGGGGACAGTGTCCTCAATCCGGGGACTGTCCCTAGAAACCGGGGACGTCTGGTCACCCTAGCATACAGTGCCGGACCTTCAGAGCCTGTGCCATAAACAGTGGCTCCCCACGCGCATGTGTGGGAGTGATGTCATCACGCCCCCAGCTACTCATGTAGCCGGAGAACTTGAACCCAGAAGGAGGACAGGGTGGAGATGGAAGAACCTTCAGCGGTGACAGCGTGGCGCTGGAGGGCTTCGTTCTAAGGTAAGTCATAATGTGCTAGTGTGTGCTGCATACTAGCACATTTTAACATTGCCATGCAGGGTGTTTTTTTTTAACAATTCCGGTTTACTACCTCTTTAAAGAGGAACTCTCACTCGGGTTGTACATTTTGTGTTTTGTTATTTCTTTCTGCCTGTGGCGCCAGGGCTTGGGAGCTGACTGACAAAGTTTTCCCTTCCCCCCCCTCTTGTACCCGGGGTCATAGGTTTCCCATGATCTGCTGGTTTCTTCCACCGGTGCACTGTTATTGCCTTTTCATTGTATATCTATGTAATTCTGTTTATGCTAAAGTTGCAATTTGGGGAATACCCATAGTCTACATTTTCTTTCCCTTGTTAACCCAAGAATCTCCATTATAATATCCATTTGCAAACTCAGATATTTCTTTGGTGTCTTTGTATTATCTCTTTGAATAATGTCAGAACCCAGGGTGACAGAGGGGTCAGGAGGCTTGCAAGGTCAGGGCAACCTCTGGGGGCAGTCATCTTCCAGGGGCTCCTATGAGGGTGGTGCTAGACTAACAATTGGAAAAATTAACATAGCTGTATAACACATATAGAGAAGTCAGATACTTATTTTTTCCAATTTTAGTTAATTTCTGTGAAGTGTGTGATTCAGATATCCATGTGGACTGGTCTTATTTAAAGCAAACCTGGCAGCACTTTTAGTTCGGTGAGATAGGAGGAACCATAAGATACTTGCTGTAATATTTTCTTGGAATGGCCAGTTTAATCCCTTCAGGGACAAAGCCATAGGTGTGCACAGCCCATTCCATTAGGGTGTGCACCCCAAAGCTCAAACACACACTACTGATCCCTCACTGTGTTCATTCAGAAAGGGATAGGGGTCAGTAAATTACATATTTACCAGTTCTCACTGGTCCCCGTTGTGTTGTGGGAGCCGAGTGTTTCCCAGAACACAGCGGGTATTCTGCGGGAAGTGACGTACTACCCGCAGAATACTCACAGAGAGGACTCCCGGAAGTGGGTGCAAATACCTTTACCAAGCCAGGGTCCTGATCTCTGTGACTACCTTTTATTGTATTGAGGGTTTCAAATGCTGGACAGTTTGGCTTTCTCTAGGCCCACAGAACTTGTGGGCTTCTGTTCGAATTCAGCCAGTGCTGGGTGGGGGGGGGGTCATTCACAACAATATGTTGATCATTCCACTGCACTCGGGAAGCCATTTTAATTTTTGCCTCTGGCTCTTATTGATATTGTATTAAATTTTTCTATGTTTCTACATAAAAAATGTTTGGCTCTTTAATCTTTCAGGGGATTGTGGGACATGTAGTCTGCAGAGCCAGGATTTCAATGGATTCAATGCCTGTTCCGGGACACCCTACCAGGATTGGTGAGTGGGCAGAAGCCCACCCCTAAGTATTACATACAGACACCTTTACACAATCTTTTCTACATCAAAGGCCCTCTGCTGGGAAACACCTTGCTTATGCTCTTCACCTTTGCTGGTCACCATTGCACAGCAACATCTTTTGGGCCCCTTCATAGCTAGCTGAAGATTCTGGACACCCTTCTTTCCTTCAGGGCAAAGTGACAGAGTCCCTTTAAAAAATCCGCCAACCTACCCCCACCCCCAATGTGCCTCCCTGATGCTCCATGGAGCCAGATTATCATTAGAAACATTCCCACACATTACAATTGGAAGATGCTTTATGATACAGATATCCATGTGGTCTTATTTAAAGCAAACCTGGCAGCACTTTTAGTTCGGTGTGATAGGAGGAACCATAAGATACTTGCTGTAATATTTTCTTGGAATAGCCGGTTTAATCCTTTCAGGGACAAAGCACAAGTTCAGGGGAGGTGACACTGTCACCTTGAGTGTCCAAGGGAAGTGACAGTGTCTTTTTGTAAGGCCCCTAGCCTAGGGTGACAGGACATCCCCGGTTTCAGGGGACAGTCCCCGGATTGAGGACACTGTCCCCAGATCAAGTCTGTCCCCGGTTTTATCCCCAGATTGGATTTGAACAGGGGCTGGGGTAAATTCAAAGACAGTCAGTGCAGAATTAAAAAAAAAATATTCTGAATTACACACCCCGCTCCACCGCACCTACTAGCTTAGGGGGGTGTATTTTTTCCATTATCTGTGCCCTTTTCTGATGATCATGTGCTGGTCGGAGTGAAGGGACCATTTCTTCCGTTTCGGGCGCATGCCCATTCAGCTCCACTCACATGTTCTTCTGCCTTGGCTCAAGTCCCGTCCTGCCTGTTTTATCTCCTTGCCTTCCCTGGCGCAGTGATCTTCCTCCACTCCCCACCCAGTAGTAGCCGGGGCCCGGAGAGTGAGACTTGAGAGGCTGTGAGGCGGGCAGGGGGCAGCGGCAGTGACGGGCAGAGGGAGGCAACTGGGCTCAGCTGACGGTGTCCAGTAACAGGAACAGAGGGGAAGCAGATCCGATCGTGGGGCTGCCAGTGCCTTCAAGGCTTCAACACAGGTGTGCTTTGGGGGTGTCTGTGAATAGACTACATTGCACTTTGTCTGTCTCTCTGGAATAATGGATGGTATCATAACTCACAGGCAGCAGGCACTCTATCATGGCTCTGGCTGGCTCTGTCACAGTGTATCGAATAAAACATGTCTGCTGGATGATGATTTTGGTAACTTATTGGTCATATGGATTAGCACCCAGCAGCCATGTTAAAGTGGAGCTCCACCCTAAAGTGGAAATTCCGCTCATCAGAACCCTCCTTCCCTCCGGTGTCACATTTTGCACCTTTCAGGGGGGTTGGGGGTGCATATACCTGTCTAAGACAGGTATTTGCACCCACTTCCGGGAGTCCTCTCTGCGAGTATTCTGCGGGTAGTATGTCACTTCCCGCAGAATACCCGTTGTGTTCTGGGAAACACCCAGAACACAACGGGGACCAGTGAGAACCCTGGTTCCCTCACCGAGGATGGCGGTGGGGGCAGCAGAGTGACAAGCGATTGCTCGTCTTCTGCTTCCGACGTCGCTGGACTCCAGGACAGGTAAATGTCCTAATATTAAAAGTCAGCAGCTGCAGTATTTGTAGCTGCTGGCTTTTAATAAAAAAAAAATCGGCGGAGCTCTGCTTTAAGTGACACAATGGGGTTGATTTACTAAAGGAAAATCCACTTTGCACTTGAAAGTGCAGTCGCTGTAGATCGCTGTAAATCTGAGGGGAGGCTCTGAAATTAGGGGAAGCTCTGCTGATTTTATCATCCAATTATGTGCAAGCTAAAATGCTGTTTTTTATTTTCCTTGCATGTCCCCCTCAGATGTACAGCATCTGCACTTCCATGTGCACTTTCAGTGCACTTTCAAGTGCAAAGTGGATTTTCCTTTAGTAAATCAACCCCAATGTGACAGAGCCAGCCAGAGCCATGATAGAGTGTCTGCTGCCTGTGAGTTATCATAATGTTGATGATGTTAACCAGTTGCTGATTGCCTGATAGCAGATTTACTACTACAGGACGGCCGCGCTGCGCATGATCACGTATATACGTAATCCTGCATTTCTGGGTATGGGAGCCAATCAGCGGCTCGGACTGACTCGATGTCCACCGGTACCCGCTGATCGTTATGTTCAAAGACAGAACTGTGGTCTGCCTATGTAAACAAGGCAGATTGCCGTTCTGTCAGTATAGAAGACATTGATCCTGTGTTCCTGTAAAGCAGGTACAGGGATCTATGCCTTCCCTTAGTAAAAGCACCTCCCCACAGTAAAAAAAACACTGGTTAGGCACACATTTAACCCTTTGATTGCCCTAGATGTTATCCCCTTCCCAGCCAGTGTCATTAGTACAGTGACAGTGCATATTTGTAGCACTGATCACTGTATTAGTGTCACTGGTTCCCACAAAGTGTCATTAGTGTCCGATTTGTCCACCGCAATATCGCAGACCCGCTATGAGTCGCTGATCGCCGCCATTAGTAGTTAAAAAAAAATGTCCCCAGATTTCATTTAAAAAATCTTGTCACCTTACCCTAGCCTCGCACCCCTGATACTCGCCGGTACTAATCTCCACAGTGTTGGGTGCAAGGGGGAGCCGTGAGGTCATTCTTGGTCATGTGACATTGTTTGGGCCTAGCAAATGGCTGCTAGATCTGCACCCTGTCACATTGGAAGAGGTCACGTGGTTTTGTCATTTAAGTATTGGTGGAGGACAAAAATACTGCCAATTTTTTTACCTGGTGCTAACATGGCAGAATACATGTAATTAGTATGCTGCGATGGATTTGTACCAGGAAAAGAAAATAACAGTAAGTATTTTGATACAATTTTCCCCCAGTTGTCTTCCAGGTCAGCCCTTGAGATGGAGCTCCTCACACACAGGAAACACATTGCCTTCATTTCTTTAAGACGTGGTCCCTGGTCAGTCTTAGTGTTTCGTCAAATTTCAAATTTTCGCTCTTTTTTCGCTTATATCGCAAAAAATAAAAAACGTAGTCGTGAATAAATACCACCAAAAGAAAGCTCTATTTGTGTGAACAAAATGATAAAAATTTCATTTGGGTACAGTGTAGCATGACCACGCAATTGTCATTGAAAATGCGAGAGCGCTGAAAGCTGAAAATTGGTCTGGGAAGGAAGGGGGCGAAAATGCCCAGTATTGATGTGGTTAATGGCTGTCAAGTTGGGCCAGAGGACCAAATTTTTCCACTGCCGCAATTAAGGAACACTTACAGACCTAGTTCTTCCACCAGGCTGTGACGGGACAATGAAAGAGAAGTAGCAGACTGATGAACTCATCTCTCTTTCACTCTTCTCTCTCCTCCTATCAACATGGTCCGTTTTAGTCCATGAGCACTGTAGGGAAACTGATGGACTGCTTGTGCTGTGTATCCCTCCCACATTCTGAGCTCTGCGGTACAGGGATTGTAAGAGGCCGATACCAATTCAAATTCAGGTGCTTGCGCTGCTTGCATTTAGAAATTACATGATGTGTTACAGAATTCAGAACTGAGTTAATCTGTGTCTGTTATATCGGCCTGAAGTTCAGCTTTGCCAAATTTAAATGTATTATTATTATACACGGTTTATATAGCGCCAAAAGTTTGCACAGCACCTTACAACATGAGGGCAGACAGTACAGTTTCAATACAGGAGAAATCAGAGCCCTGCTCGTTAGAGCTGACAATCTATTAGATTTTGTTAATTATGTTTACATATATTTTACTGCACCACAGACAATTATTTTTGTATCCAACATGTTAAGATGAATGCAAAGGTGATATAGCCAATTGTTTGCTATATTGCATTTGCCATCATGGGACATTTCTTAATGACGTTTGCTTTGAGCTTTGTTCCATCTAGTGCTCAGCATGGGGATTATGACATAATTTCCTGATTGCAAAATAACACTGAGAGACCACTACTGAATGCAGGGGATTGTGGGACATGTAGTCTGCAGAGCCAGGATTTCAATGGATTCAATGCCTGTTCCGGGACACGCTACCAGGATTGGTGAGTGGGCAGAAGCCCACCCCTAAGTATTACATACAGCAGTGGTGTATGTAGGTTTTGTGCTGCCCTAGGCCTGACGGAACTTGCGCACCCCCTACTTTATATATGACGCACCCCTTCCCTTTTAAGACCCGCCCTGTCATTTTCATGGGAGGAGGAGAAAGGGACAGGGTGGGATGAGGACAGAGGGACAGGGTGGGATGAGGACAGGGGGACAGGGTGGGATGAGGACAGAGGGACAGGGTGGGATGAGGACAGAGGGACAGGGTGGGATGAGGGCAGAGGGACAGGGTGGGATGAGGACAGAGGGACAGGGTGGGATGAGGACAGAGGGACAGGGTGGGATGAGGACAGAGGGACAGGGTGGGATGAGAACAGGGGGACAGGGTGGGATGAGAACAGGGGGACAGGGTGGGATGAGAACAGGGGGACAGGGTGGGATGGGGACAGGGGGACAGGGTGGGATGAGGACAGAGGGACAGGGTGGGATGAGGACAGGGTGGGATGAGAACAGAGGGACAGGGTGGGTTGAGGACAGGGGGACAGGGTGGGATGAGGACAGAGGGACAGGGTGGGTTGAGGACAGGGGGACAGGGTGGGATGGGGACAGGGGGACAGGGTGGGATGAGGACAGAGGGACAGGGTGGGATGAGGACAGGGTGGGATGAGAACAGAGGGACAGGGTGGGTTGAGGACAGGGGGACAGGGTGGGATGAGGACAGAGGGACAGGGTGGGATGAGGACAGAGGGACAGGGTGGGATGAGGACAGAGGGACAGGGTGGGATGAGGACAGAGGGACAGAGTGGGATGAGGACAGAGGGACAGGGTGGGATGAGGACAGAGGGACAGGGTGGGATGAGGACAGAGGGACAGGGTGGGATGAGGACAGAGGGAGAGGGTGGGATGAGGACAGAGGGACAGAGTGGGATGAGGACAGAGGGACAGGGTGGGATGAGGGCAGAGGGACAGAGTGGGATGAGGACAGAGGGACAGGGTGGGATGAGGACAGAGGGACAGGGTGGGATGAGGACAGAGGGACAGGGTGGGATGAGGACAGAGGGACAGATTGGGATGAGGACAGAGGGACAGAGTGGGATGAGGACAGAGGGACATGGTGGGATGAGGACAGAGGGACAGGGTGGGATGAGGACAGAGGGACAGGGTGGGATGAGGACAGAGGGACAAAGTGGGATGAGGACAGAGGGACAGGGTGGGATGAGGACAGAGGGACAGGGTGGGATGAGGACAGAGGGACAGAGTGGGATAATGACAGAGGGACAGGGTGGGATGAGGACAGAGGGACAGAGTGGGATGAGGACAGAGGGACAGGGTGGGATGAGGACAGAGGGACAGGGTGGGATGAGGGCAGAGGGACAGAGTGGGATGTGGACAGAGGGTCAGGGTGGGATGAGGACAGAGGGACAGAGTGGGATGAGGACAGAGGGACAGGGTGGGATGAGGACAGAGGGACAGAGTGGGATGAGGACAGAGGGACATGGTGGGATGAGGACAGAGGGACAGAGTGGGATGAGGACAGGGTGGGGAGGGGCAGAGCATCTTTTAATTTTGGGGGAAAGGGGGGTATGGGGATATGTGCTGGGTAGTGATTTGAGAGGAAAGAAGATATGTGCTAGTGAGGGGGGGCTAGTCGGACGCCCCCCGCAAAGTGCCGCCCTAGGCCTGGGCCTTGTCGGCCTAGGCCATAATACAGCACTGACATACAGACACATTTACACAATCTTTTCTACATCAAAGGCCCTCTGCTGGGAAACACCTTGCTTATGCTCTTCACCTTTGCTGGTCACCATTGCACAGCAACATCTTTTGGGCCCCTTCATAGCTAGCTGAAGATTCTGGACACCCTTACTTCAAGGACTCCTCCACCCAAATGAATCACAACACCTGTTTACCTTAAAGTAGTAGTAAACTTTGTTCTACCACTTGTAGCTACAGGCAAGCCTATTGTAAGGCTTACCTGTAGGTACTGTGATTATCTCCTAAACTTGCACAGTTTAGGAAATATTCAGAGTGCATGCAGCCGGTGATGTTACCGGTGCATGCACTCGGATGGTCCCGCATACAGTAAGGTGACCAGATTTTTAAAATGAAATCCGGGGACATTTAAAAATATATTTTTTATTTGCAAATGGTAAACTATTTTATAGGAATATTTTCCTAAATGATATATGCAGTGTATGTGTTTATGGAATGATTGAATGATATATATGTTGTTTCTCACATTTCCTCCATGAGATAAAAAAAGATACTTCTTAGAATTTTTGGGGATATGACTACTAAATGTTAAGAAGATAAGATTGGAGGGAGGGATAGGGCAGCTAAATTAAAATCCAATCTGGGTAGGGGCGGCTCCAGACAATTTATTTTTAGAGGTGCTATGGTGGTGCTTGAGGTAAAAGTGAGGGTGCTAATGCGGTGTGCTACCTGTGGGCGTGGCCAGCAAGCTGCCGTGGTCAGAAAGTGGAGGATTCTTCATGGCGTACAATGGTGATCAGTATATCCTGGCCTCTGTATACCAATAAAAAGACAAAAAAATGCAGCACAACTCTACACTTCCTTTATACATTTCTACAAATGGACTTATAAGTGCAATGGTAAAACCTATAAAATAATATCCAGTTCAAATCAACCAATGTATTGCAATATGAATATAGTAGTGATGTGTCACCCCCTCTGCAAAAATATTTTGATAAATTGCAGAGCTTCAATGTGCAAATAATGGTGAAACCCCCTACATACAATAATTATAACAGAGATGCAAATCAAGCAGTGTATTAGAACATAGTAGTGATGGTCTCACCCTCTCTGCAAAAGGTAAGAAATATTGCAGAGCTGCAAATGTGCAAATCGTGGTGAAACCCCCTATAAATAATCATATTAATAAAGTGTAAAATATGTACATTAATTGTACATTTTATTTGATTTTATATATAGGGGGCTTCACCATTATTTAGACATTGAAGCTCTGCAGTTTCTCTAAATATTTTTACAGAGGGGGTGACCCCATCACTACTATATTCATATTGCAATACATTGGTTGATTTGCACTGGATATTAATTTATAGGTGTTACCATTGCACTTATAAGTCAATTTGTATACTTTAATAGATGACGTGTAGGGCAGCGCTGCATTTTTTTGCTTTTTATTGATTTGCATTAGATGAGGGAACCAGCTAACAAGATTCACTTATTGCTTTTGAGATTTTTTTTTGTTGCATGGCAGTGGTTTTACTTGATTTGTTATGTCCTCTGTATACTGGTAACCACTGGCCCTGCATATTGGTGGTCAGTGTACCCCCTGTATGCTGGTGGTCAGTGTACCCCCTGTATGCTGGTGGTACGTGCTAGGTGCAGGAGGATGCTATGTGCAAGGTTCAGGAGGATGCTACATGCAGGGTTCAGGAGGATGCTATGTGCAGGGTTCAGGAGGATGCTATGTGCAGGGTTCAGGAGGATGCTACGTGCAGGGTTCAGGAGGATGCTACGTGCAGGGTGCAAGAGGATGCTACGTGCAGGGTGCAAGAGGATTCTATGTGCAGGGTGCAAGAGGATTCTATGTGCTGGTGCAGGGTTCAGGAGGATGCTACGTGCAGGGTTCAGGAGGATGCTACGTGCAGGGTTCAGAAGGATGCTATGTGCAGGGTTCAGGAGGATGCTACGTGCAGGGTTCAGGAGGATTCTACGTGCAGGGTGCAAGAGGATTCTATGTGCAGGGTGCAGGGCTCAGGAGGATGCTACATGCAGGGTTCAGGAGGATGCTACGTGCAGGGCTCAGGAGGATGCTATGTGCAGGGCTCAGGAGGATGGTACGTGCAGGGCTCAAGAGGATGCTACGTGCAGGGCTCAGGAGGATGCTACCTGCAGAGCTCAGGAGGATGCTACCTGCAGGGTGCAGGAGGATGCTACCTGTAGGGTGCAGGGCTCAGGAGGATGCTACCTGCAGGGTTCAGGGCACAGGAGGATGCTACGCGCAGGCTTCAGGGGGATGCTATGCGCAGGCTTCAGGGGGATTCTACGCGCAGGCTTCAGGGGGATGCTACGTACATAGTGCAGGGCTCAGGGGGATGCTACGTACAGAGTGCAGGGCTCAGGGGGATGCTACGTACAGAGTGCAGGGCTCAGGAGGATGCTACGTACAGATTGCAGGGCTCAGGCATGCATTACATACAGTGTGCAAAAGTCAGGAGTGTGTTGTACAGAGTGCAAGGTTCAGTAGTGCATTATCTACATAGTGAAGGTTCAGGAGGAGGCTACGTACAGCGTGCAAGGTTCAGGAGTGCATTACATACAGAGTGCAAGGCTCAGGAGGATGCTACCTGCATGGTTCAAGGCACAGGAGGATGCTATGTGCAGGGGGATGCTACGCGCAGGCTTCAGGGGGATGCTACGTGCAGGCTTCGGGGGATGCTACGCGTAGGCTTCAGGGGGATGCTACGCGCAGGCTTCAGGGGGATGCTACGCGCAGGCTTCAGGGGGATGCTACGTGCAGGCTTCAGGGGAATGCTACGCGCAGGCTTCAGGGGGATGCTACGTACATAGTGCAGGACTCAGGGGGATGCTACGTACAGAGTGCAGGGCTCAGGGGGATGCTACGTACAGAGTGCAGGGCTCAGGGGGATGCTACGTACAGAGTGCAGGGCTCAGGAGGATGCTACGTACAGATTGCAGGGCTCAGGTATGCATTACATACCGTGTGCAAAAGTCAGGAGTGTGTTGTACAGAGTGCAAGGTTCAGTAGTGCATTATCTACATAGTGAAGGTTCAGGAGGAGGCTACGTACAGAGTGCAAGGTTCAGGAATTAGTTAAACTGCAAAGGCACCAATTAAGTAAACTTCTCTTCAAAAATCTTTATTACCAGCATCAGGGATGAGCCGAACACCCCCCTGTTCGGTTCGCACCAGAACCTGCGAACAGACAAAATGTTCGTGTAAACTTTAGAACCCTATTAAATACAATGGACTCGAACGTTCGAAATCTAAAGTGTTAATTATAAAGGCTTTTATTATAATGGTTATATTTTATTATAATGGTTATATTATAATGGTTCCTCCTATCTCACCGAACTAAAAGTGCTGCCAGGTTTGCTTTAAATAAGACCAGTCCACATGGATATCTGAATCACACACTCCACAGAAATTAACTAAAATTGGAAAAAATAAGTATCTGACTTCTCTATATGTGTTATACAGCTATGTTAATTTTTCCAATTGTTAGTCTAGCACCACCCTCATAGGAGCCCCTGGAAGATGACTGCCCCCAGAGGTTGCCCTGACCTTGCAAGCCTCCTGACCCCTCTGTCACCCTGGGTTCTGACATTATTCAAAGAGATAATACAAAGACACCAAAGAAATATCAGAGTTTGCAAATGGATATTATAATGGAGATTCTTGGGTTAACAAGGGAAAGAAAATGTAGACTATGGGTATTCCCCAAATTGCAACTTTAGCATAAACAGAATTACATAGATATACAATGAAAAGGAAATAACAGTGCACCGTTGGAAGAAACCAGCAGATCATGGGAAACCTATGACCCCGGGTACAAGAGGGGGGGAAGGGAAAACTTTGTCAGTCAGCTCCCAAGCCCTGGCGCCACAGGCAGAAAGAAATAACAAAACACAAAATGTACAACCCGAGTGAGAGTTCCTCTTTAAAGAGGTAGTAAACCGGAATTGTTAAAAAAAAAACACCCTGCATGGCAATGTCAAAATGTGCTAGTATGCAGCACACACTAGCACATTATGACTTACCTTAGAACGAAGCCCTCCAGCGCCACGCTGTCACCGCTGAAGGTTCTTCCATCTCCACCCAGTCCTCCTTCTGGGTTCAAGTTCTCCGGCTACATGAGTAGCTGGGGGCGTGATGACATCACTCCTACACATGCGCGTGGGGAGCCACTGTTTATGGCACAGGCTGTGAAGGTCCGGCACTGTATGCTAGTGTAGCACTACCCCCGTAGGAGCTGCTGTTTGTTTGATTTGGGTCTACGTCCTGCCTATCAACCCCTGGAAGTGGCTCAAACCTTCCCTTAGCACAACTGATATGAATAAGGAGTGTGAGACCTATTGAGTATTAGGAGACACAATCCTGCATACATCACACAAGTTATATGCTTAAGCAAAGGTACCTTTACTCAGTATAAAAGGGAAGGGTAAAGAATCACATTAATACACACAGTTGACTCTGCATGCGCATTGCAGAGTCAATAAACCAATAAGGATAGGTATCACTGAGATTAGGTAATAACAGGAAATAACATCAGCTATATATATGTACATGTATCTATATGTGTCTCTGCACGGCTAACTGGTTGCTCGCGAGCTCCCCCTTTGTTGCAATACCTTGCACGTGTTCATTCCCTATAATAGGTAAGCAAGGCCTATCTGCGTCCCACTCAAAGTTCCTTTCTCCAATGAAGTCTTCGCTAGCCACCGTCGGTGCACAAGTTAAATTGTAATCCACAGGGTTTCAACAAGATGCTGTAATTATCCGCAATATACCTGAGTACTCGTGTGCCTGCCACCCACTAATGACGGATGCACCAATCTCTGATCACATAGTCTCCAGTGAGATACACTAGGCCGCAAGCTGTGGCGTGATAGGTGAAGTGTGGCTGGCACTGACTAAATCACTTTCCTCTAAGGTAGTAGTCAATTCTGGGCAGGTGCCCTTCTCACCAAACAGGCCCGACTTTCAGATAGTCTCCTCTGGCTTGTCCCGGTCACTCGATCTCCACGCTTCTGCTTCAGCTGCAGTCTCCGGACTCCGTCACTAACAGCATATGGTGATGGACGACTCCGGTCTCTGCTGGGCAATCACAGAACGCTGTGGATGATCCTCTGCTGGAAATCACTCAGGCACTCCCGTAATTTAGGCCCAGGCTTCTGGCCTAATCCTTAGGAAGCAGGCCTCCGTGCCAACTTCCTGCTTGATTGAGAGCTGGATCCAGAGAGAGAGACGCTGGCCCCTCCCCTGGTTTAAGTAGTCTGCCCAGAATGCTTTGCGGTGTTGCAATGCACCCTGGGTAATGTAGTCTGTCTTTTACTAAAAGCAACAAAGTCTTTTCTCCTAGCTGATATCTGTCCCAAAGTGCATTAGTTGCATTGTAACACTTATACCACCGGAGGGAGCCGGATTCCTTCTTACATATGGACATCCTGCTACACACTCCCCCCATTTGAAGTCTTTGGTCCCCAAAGAGGACAACAGTATGTAACCTAACACATACTTTGGCAATACCTGCAGGGAAATTTGTTAGTTTATGCATGACACTAAACAACTTGCCTTTTCATAAGCAGGATTTAAACTTAAACAGCTCATATCATAACACAGAGCCGACAGAGGAACCTCCCACCAATTATCACAAGGAGGGAGGTTGTCCTGTATACGGACCACCGACACTTGGGTGTCTGTTTCAGATGTGCTAGGGAGTGAGCTGGGGTTGTCTTCCACTGAATCTGAATCTGGAGTGGAAGAGCTAGACTGATCAATGGTTCTCTTAGAAGTGATGATGGCCTCCTCAGAGCATTCACCCAATTGGTCGTACGTCAGTCTTTTTGGGGGGTGAATTACTCTTCTTTCCCTCTGCTCTTTAGGTATCATATTCTCAAGGACATTGGGGCTGGCTGTTTCTAGAAGCTCTTCAGGGGCTTCCTCATCTAGTTCAGGCATGTTGGGCTCCAGAACTTCAGGAGCGTCCCGCTCTCCTTCAGATAGAGACAACGACCCTTCTTCTGGGTCTTCCATTGACAAAGAGTCTGAGTCATCAGCTACCTCCTCAATGAGAATGTTTGAAGGCACGAATTCAGGAGCTTCTGCCCGAAGAGTTCCATTGTCAACTGTTTTGGGTGAGGTTTGGGAGGTGGTCATGGGTTCTGGCAATTGGGATGACCACAACCAGTCAGATTCTGCTTCTTCATCCTCTTGACCTTCATTGTCAGAGTCTCCATCTCTCACATCTGGAAGCACTGTTTGAGATCGGGTGATGGGTCTGGAACCTTGAGAAGTTGAAGGGGTTTCTTGTGAGTCAGATGCAGGAGGCATGCGAACTGCCTCGGAGAGGGGCAACAAGTGATTCCTGTGCCAGGTCTTTAATGGTCCCACGCTTCCTTCTGGCCTAATTTGGTACACAGGAAGGTTTTCCAGCTTCTTGCAGATAACATAAGGTTGGGATTTCCAACGGTCAGCCAACTTATGTTTTCCCGGAATTCCCAAGTTCCTCAACAGCACTCTATCTCCTGGCTGTAAATCTTGAATTCTGACTCTTAGGTCAAAGTTTCTTTTATTTCTCAGCCCCCGTTGGTCAGATGCTGCTTGGGCCTTTTCAAAAGCTGTCTTCAGACTCTTTCTCAATCGGTCTACATACCCCTTGTGGGATGCTGCTGAGGTATGATCCAGCGATATGCCAAAGGCCAAGTCCACTGGCAACCGAGCCTCCCGCCCGAACATCAAACGGTATGGGGAATACCCGGTGACATCACTGGCAGTACTATTGTAGGCATGCACTATGGCAGCTACATGCTTGCTCCAATGCTGCTTTTTCTCTGAACTCAGAGTCCCCAACATATCCAAGAGAGTCCGGTTAAACCGTTCAGGCTGAGCATCTCCTTGTGGGTGATAAGGGGTTGTCCTGGTCTTCTGGATGCCTAACAGGTCTAATAACTTCTTTATTAATTTGCTTTCAAAGTCTCTGCCCTGATCTGAATGAAGGCGTTGGGGTAGACCATAGTGCACAAAGAATTTTTCTACCAGTACTTTGGCTACTGTTGAGGCCTTCTGGTCTTTTGTTGGGAATGCTTGAGCATATCTGGTAAAGTGATCTGTTATCACCAAGACATTCCCTTGACCACTCAGATCAGGCTCCAGGCAAAGGAAGTCAATGCACACCAGTTCCATAGGTCCCTGACTTTGCAGATGGCCCATTGGGGCTGCTTGACGTGGCAAGGTCTTCCTTTGAATGCATCGGACACAGGAATGGCAATATCCTTCCACTTCAGCCCGCATGCAGGGCCAATAGAACCTATCCCGTACAAGGTGAAAAGTCCGTTCGGACCCTAGGTGACCATGGTTGTCATGGAGGGCAGCTAGGACCGCTTCTCGATATTTGGCTGGTAGAAACAGCTGCCACTTCTCTTCTGAGTCGTCAGAGGGGCCCCTTCGGTAGACCACCCCTTGACGTATGTGTAGCCAATCCCACTCCCTGCGCAACAATCGGGCTTCTCTTGGGGAGTCTGTTTCAAGCATCTCGGGACGCTGGCTTTCCAGGGCCTTTATCAGGAGTTTCCCTAAAGAGTCTTCTTCTTGCTCCTTTCTCAAATCCCTTTTTGTCAGCTTGGGCAAGCCCTCCCCTTCGACTTGGGTCACACTGCAATAGCACTTCGGTACTCCAACAGCTGAGACCCCAATTTCTTCGGCTCTTGACCCACCTCTGGCTTGAAGTTCTGTCCCCTGATATAGGGCTCGCACTCCCTCTGGGTCTAGTTGGGCCCATTCTTCGGTAGGGTCGGTGGGGGCATGAGACCTCCTGGACAGGGCATCTGCATCCCTATTTCCCACTCCGGGTCGGTACTTCAAGCTGAAGGTGAAGCTTGAAAGGGCAGCCAACCACCGGTGTCCCGTTGCATCCAGCTTGGCAGTGGTCAGAAGGTAGGTGAGCGGGTTATTATCTGTCTTCACCACAAACTCTGCCCCATATAGGTAGTCTCTCAGTTTGTCTACCACTGCCCATTTCAAGGCCAGGAATTCAAGCTTGTGGGTGGGGTAATTCTTCTCAGCAGGTATCAGACTCCTGCTCACATATGCAACGGGTCTTAGGTAACCATCATGTTCCTGGTACAGCACCCCACCCAGCCCATCTCGGCTGGCATCTACATGCAGTTCATAAGGCTTCTTTGGATCAGCATAGGCCAGGACTGGTGCAGTGGTAAGACTCTTCTTTAACATCTGGAAGGCTTCCTCACACTCCCCTGTCCACTGGTCTTGAATCGACTCTTTGGGCCTTCGGGGTCCCATGGTGAGTTTCACTGGTTTGACCAGCTCTGGAACATCATCTTCCCCTTCGTTTCTGAGTAACTCGTTCAGGGGTCTGGCAATCTTGGCGAATCCTTCTACAAATCTTCTGTAGTAAGAACAGAACCCTAGGAATGACCGAAGCTCAGTCATGTTGGTAGGTCTCGGCCAAGAGGTGACGGCATCCAGCTTCTCTGGGTCCGTGGCCACCCCTTCTGCAGAAACGATATGGCCCAGGTAATGGACTGAGGACTGGTAAAATTGACACTTCTCTGGGGAGAGTTTCAGGCCCTCTTCACTGAGCCTCTTCAGGACCTTCTCCAGTCTCTCTTCATGCTCTTCTAGGGTTCTCCCGAACACGATGACGTCGTCCAAATATACCAGTACCTCTATTAGATTCATGTCCCCGACGGTTCTCTCCATTAGCCTTTGGAAAGTGGCGGGGGCTCCTGATAACTCTTGAGGCATACGGTTGAACTCAAAGAACCCCATAGGGGTGATGAAGGCTGTCTTCTCCCGATCCTCAGGGTTAGTGATGAGCCGAACACCCCCGGGTTCGGTTCGCACCAGAACCCGCGAACGGACCGAAAGTTCGTACGAACATTAGAACCCTATTAAATACAATGGATGCGAACGTTCGAATTCTAAAGTGCTAATTATAATGACTATTATGCATGTTATTGTCCTAAAAAGGGTTTGGGAACCCGGGTTCATGTATCAATGCAAAAAGAAGTTTTAAAAACGGTCGTTTTTCGGGAGCAGTCATTTTAATGATGCATAAAGTGAAAAAAAAAGTCAAATATTCCTTTAAATATCGTACCTGGGGGGTGTCTAAAGTATGCCTGTGAAGTGCCACGTGTTTCCCGTGTTTAGAACTGTCCCTGCACAAAATGACACTTCTAAAGGAAAAAAAAGCCATTTAAAACTGCTTGTGGCTTTAATGTAATGTCTGGTCCCGGTAATATGGATGAAAATCTTTAAGAAAAATGGCATAGCTACCCCATGACCCCCCCCCCTACCCCAGCCCATTACCAGCCCCTTTGGGTCTTGTATGGATATTAAGGGGAACCCCGCACATAAAATAAAAAAGGCCCTATATACTCTGAACAGCCGTATACAGGCGGTGCATACAAGACAGGGACTGTAGGTTTGTTCTTATGTAGAATCTGTTTGTAATTTTGAACAGGTACATTGTTTAAGTGTAGCTCCAGCCCAAAAATCTATTTTTAAACTTTTTGGAAAACATAGGTAAGGGTTATCACCCCTGTAACATTTGTTTTGCTGTCTGTGCCCCTGTTCAGAACATTTCACCTCACTTTCCGTCCCAATGACAACTGTTTTTGAAATGTGGTGTTTTTCTTGAAACAAGGATTGGTGATAAAGCATCAGTACAGAGGAGACACCTTTCTCCCATATTAATTCTTACAGGAGAGAATTTTCCTTCCTAGGGGTAGATTTCCTCTCACTTCCTGTTGTCTTCTTGCGTTTGCAAGTAGGAGTCGTTTGTAAGTTGGATGTTTGAAAGTAGGGACCTGCCGTATATACTCTGCAGAAATAGGCCCCATAGTTGTTGGTGTTGGCACAACACTGTAAGCACTCACAGTTACTCTTGGTTGGTGCTGGAACGCCCTGCTGTCAACTATTATATCAGGAATTGTAATTACATATAATTGTTGAACAGTGGTAGTAAAAATTGGGCCTTTGATGGTGGTGCTGGTGCCACAACACTGTAAGCCCTGAGGGTGCAGCAATGGGCCCTGCTGTGAATTATTAGATCAAGAATTGTAATTGCATGCCCCTTTTGAACAGGGGCTGAAAAATTGGGCCTTTCGTGGTGGTGGTGGTGGTGTTGCCACAACACTGTAAGCCCTCAGAGTTACTCTTGGTGGGTGCAGCAATGGGCCCTGCTGTGAATTATTAGATCAAGAATTGTAATTGCATGCCCCTTTTGAACAGGGGCTGAAAAATTGGGCCTTTCGTGGTGGTGGTGGTGGTGGTGGTGTTGCCACAACACTGTAAGCCCTCAGAGTTACTCTTGGTGGGTGCAGGAATGGGCCCTGCTGTGAATTATTAGATCAAGAATTGTAATTACATGCCCCTTTTGAACAGGGGCTGAAAAATTGGGCCTTTCGTGGTGGTGGTGGCGTTGCCACAACACTGTAAGCCCTCAGAGTTACTCTTGGTGGGTGCAGCAATGGGCCCTGCTGTGAATTATTAGATCAAGAATTGTAATTACATGCCCCTGTTGAACAGGGGCTGAAAAATTGGGCCTTAGGCACTGGTGGCACAACACTGCAACCCCTCACAGATACTGTACTTGGAGCACAGCAATGAGCCCTGTTGCAAAGTATTGCTTCAAAAATTGTAATTACACGCCCCTGTTAAACAGGGGCTGAAAAATTGGGCGTTAGGCACTGGTGGCGGCACCCATAAACAAAAATGATCTTCCAAGCTATCATCATCAATCGTATCATTGAGGACTCGGAGGAGGAGGATAGCCAGTCAACATAACAGCACAGGCACTCAGCATCAGCATCAGTCTTGAAGGGATGTGACATGTTAAAATCAATTAGTCTGTTATATCAGCATCAGGTGTGTGGTAGCTGGTGGTGATCCAAGACAGTTTCATCTTGATGAAAGTCAGTCGATCAACCGAGTCGGTGGACAGGCGCACCCTGTGATCCGTGACAAATCCTCCAGCAGCACTGAATGTGCGTTCCGAAAGAACGCTGGATGCAGGACAGGCCAGTAGCTCAATTGCATACTGTGCAAGCTCTGGCCAGTGATCCATCCTCAAGACCCAGTAAGCCAGAGGATTTTCGGTGGGGAAGGTGTCCAAGTCTGACCTTGCCCCTAGATATTCCTGCACCATGTTTATCAGGTGCTGGCGATGGTTGCTGGAACCGATCATACTTTGGGGCTGCGGACTAAAGAATTGTCTGAACGCATCGGTCAGACGGCCACCTTCCCCACCGCTCCTTCTTTGACTGGCCGAAGCCTCAGCAACTCGTTGTCCAGGACCAGGAGTTTGTAACCTCCCAGTCTCTGGGAACGCGTTGCACAGACCTTTCTGCAAGGCCTCCCGGAGTTGTCTCATCCTCTGCTCCCTCTGCGACGGTAACATAAGGTCCGCAACCTTACCCTTGTACCGTGGATCAAGGAGAGTGGCCAGCCAGTAATGGTCCCTCTCCTTGATCCGAAGAATACGAGGATCCTTCCGCAGACTTTGCAGGATCAGGGAGGCCATGCAGCGTAGGTTAGCTGAGGCATTCGGTCCGGAGTCCTCTGGGTCACTAAGGACGACATGATCCGCAGCCACCTCCTCCCAGCCACGTACAAGTCCACGGGTTTCTTGGGACTGTAAATCATCCCTAAAAGACTGCTGCTGTTGATGCTGCTGAGTGCCAGGCTCCACCTCCATGCTGACACAATCCTCCTCCTCCTCCTCCTCGTCCTCTTCCTGTGCGATGGGTGGGACAGAAGGAACACTGTCTGGGTAAAGGGGGCCTTGAGAGGCAAGGAAGTCCTCCTCTTCCTGCCTCTGTTCTGCCTCAAGTGCCCTGTCCATTATTCCACGCAGCGTGTGCTCCAACAGGTGGACAAGAGGTACAGTGTCACTGATGCATGCACTGTCACTGCTCACCATCCTTGTGGCCTCCTCAAATGGTGCCAGGACAGTGCATGCATCCCTGATCATGCCCCACTGGCGTGGAGAAAAAAAACCAAGCTCCCCTGACCGTGTCCTGGTGCCGTAGTCGCACAGGTACTCATTGATGGCCCTCTGCTGCGTGTGCAGCCGCTGCAGCATGGCCAACGTTGAGTTCCACCTGGTGGGCATGTCACATATAAGGCGGTTCTTGGGCAGGTTCAACTCCTTTTGCAGCTCAGCCAGGCGAGCACTGGCATTATAAGATCTGCGGAAATGCACACAGACTTTCCTGGCCTGCCTCAGGACATCCTGTAAGCCCGGGTACCTGCCCAAGAACCGCTGCACCACCAGGTTAAGGACGTGAGCCACACAGGGCACATGGGTCAGTTGTCCCTGTCGGAGGAGACAGGACCTCTGCCCCAGTGTGGCTTCTGTCCCCCAAACACACCAGCGCAAGCACGGCATGGCATCTTTTTGCCTGCGTACTTGCGTAGCCCCTTGAACGCCTACGGAGCACCGCTGGTTCCGAGGACAAACCACAGGAAGAGGCCATGGAGGAAGAAGAAGAGGAGGGGGTGGAGGAGAGAGGTGTGTCACAACCAGTAGTAGCATTTTGGAGGCGTGGCGGTGGAACAACCTCCAACACTACTGCACCTTGTCCTGCATCCTTCCCAGCTGCCAAAAGAGTGACCCAATGGGCCGTGAAAGAAAGGTAACGTCCCTGTCCATGCCTGCTGGACCATGAGTCAGCGGTAATATGCACCTTACCGCTGACCGCCCTGTCCAGCGAGGCCAAGACATTGCCTTCCACATGCCTGTAGAGAGCCGGAATAGCCTTCCGTGAGAAAAAGTGGCGTTTGGGAACCTGCCACTGAGGAACCGCACATTGCACAAACTCACGGAAGGGGGCCGAGTCTACCAACTGAAAAGGCAGCAGTTGAAGCGCTAGCAATTTAGCCAAGCTAGCATTCAACCGCTGGGCATGTGGATGGCTGGGAGTGAACTTCTTTCGACGGTCCAGCAGCTGGGGCAGGGAAATTTGCCTGCTAGAATCGGACGTCGGTGTACTGCTAGCAGAGTGGCCGCAAGTACTTGGCTGTGACACACCTAATTCTACACCTTCATTCCTCTCAGTGCATGTTTCAGAGAGGACTGAAGTTATAGTGGGGTTGGAGATCCCAGCTGATGCGGTGCAAGGAGAGGTCCGCTTTGTTCTTTGGTGTGGGTCTTTGAGGTAGGCTTGCCAACGAGCTGCATGGCAGGTCAACATATGTCTGGTCAGGCATGTGGTACCCAAGCGGCTGATGTTTTGGCCACGCGATATACGCTTGAGACATATGTTGCAAACAGCAGCTGTGCGATCTGATGCACTAGCCTCAAAAAAGGCCCACACCAAAGAACTTTTTGAATGACGGGCAGAGGCAGCGCCCTGCACAGGCGGAGCTCTGCGGTGTGATTCCGTCGGTGTACTGCCCTTACGCTGGCCACCAAAGGGCATCCTGCCTCGTTGGAGATGTGCCTCCTCCTCATCCTCCTCCTCCTCCTCTCTCCTATTAGGCACCCACGTGGAGTCAGTGACCTCATCATCCCCTCCCTCCTCATCACTGGAGCCAACCTGGCAGTATGCTGCAGCTGCTGGAACATGACTGCCAGATTGGTGTCCTTCTTGAGCATCCCCTCTGTCTGCTCTCACGCTACTGCCTTCCTCTAGCTGGGTTTCATCATCAGACCCTTCGAAACGCTGGGCATCCTCCTGGAGCATGTACCCAACACTGTGCTCAAACAGTTCGGGGGACTCCTCAGGAGGAGGACATGGTGGGTCTAGGGAAGGAGTGACTGATGATGAGTCTGACATTGATACCAGGGAAGAGGATGCTTTGGCAGCTGCTTTGCCAGTACCCTGAGCCTGGGTGAGAGAGGATGAGGAGGAGGAGGAGGGCTTGGTCATCCACTCTACCAAGTCTTCGGCATGATGTGGCTCAACATGTCCAGCTGCCGAAAAGAAGGACAAGCGTGTCCCATGGCCATGTGCTGATGACAATGCACCGCGTCCACGACCAGCACTGTTGCCCCCAGACACAGAGCCTGCTTGCCCTCTTTCATTGCCTCCTGACTGTCTGCCTCTCCTTGTTTGCCTTCCAGACATTCTAATGGATGGCCTGCAGGGAGATGGGAAAAAAAGCAATAAGGGCTACCTTCAGGTGTCCTTCTCTGTCCCTTTACTTAAGGATTTCTAAATATGGTTGAGGATGATTGCTTTCGCACAGAATAGCACAATGACAATTTCCCTGACTGTCCAAAAAACAAGGATTTCAAAGATGGTTGATGAGGAATGCTTTAGCACAGTATAGCACAATGAGAATTTCCCTCACTGTCCTTCCCTGTCCCTACAAACAAGGTTTAGCACAGTAAAACACACTGACACTCTCCCTACCTATAGTTTTCTGTCCCTATAATTTTTTTTTTTTAAAGATGGTTGATGAGGAATGCTTTAGCACAGTATAGCACAATGAGAATTTCCCTCACTGTCCTTCCCTGTCCCTACAAACAAGGTTTAGCACAGGAAAACACACTGACACTCTCCCTACCTATAGTTTTCTGTCCCTATAAAAAATTTTTTTTTAAAGATGGTTGATGAGGAATGCTTTAGCACAATATAGCACAATGAGAATTTCCCTCACTGTCCTTCCCTGTCCCTACAAACAAGGTTTAGCACAGTAAAACACACTGACACTCTCCCTACCTATAGTTTTCTGTCCCTATAAAAAATGTTTTTTTAAAGATGGTTGATGAGGAATGCTTTAGCACAGTATAGCACAATGAGAATTTCCCTCACTGTCCTTCCCTGTCCCTACAAACAAGGTTTAGCACAGTAAAACACACTGACACTCTCCCTACCTATAGTTTTCTGTCCCTATAATTTTTTTTTTTTTAAAGATGGTTGATGAGGAATGCTTTAGCACAGTATAGCACAATGAGAATTTCCCTCACTGTCCTTCCCTGTCCCTACAAACAAGGTTTAGCACAGTAAAACACACTGACACTCTCCCTACCTATAGTTTTCTGTCCCTATAATTTTTTTTTTTTTTAAAGATGGTTGATGAGGAATGCTTTAGCACAGTATAGCACAATGAGAATTTCCCTCACTGTCCTTCCCTGTCCCTACAAACAAGGTTTAGCACAGTAAAACACACTGACACTCTCCCTACCTATAGTTTTCTGTCCCTATAAAAATTTTTTTTTTAAAGATGGTTGATGAGGAATGCTTTAGCACAGTATAGCACAATGAGAATTTCCCTCACTGTCCTTCCCTGTCCCTACAAACAAGGTTTAGCACAGTAAAACACACTGACACTCTCCCTACCTATAGTTTTCTGTCCCTATAAAAAATGTTTTTTTAAAGATGGTTGATGAGGAATGCTTTAGCACAGTATAGCACAATGAGAATTTCCCTCACTGTCCTTCCCTGTCCCTACAAATAAGGTTTAGCACAGTAAAACACACTGACACTCTCCCTACCTATAGTTTTCTGTCCCTATAAAAAAATTTTCTTTAAAGATGGTTGATGAGGAATGCTTTAGCACAGTATAGCACAATGAGAATTTCCCTCACTGTCCTTCCCTGTCCCTACAAACAAGGTTTAGCACAGTAAAACACACTGACACTCTCCCTACCTATAGTTTTCTGTCCCTATAAAAAAAATTTTTTAACCACTTCCTACCGGGTCATAGACATATGACGCCGGCAGGAACCCTCCCTCCCTCCGGGCGGACGTCATATGACGTCCTTTTTTCCCGGCCGTCTATGGGGCGCGCGCGCGCTGCCGGCGGCGCGCGCGCGCACCCGCGGCAACGCTCGTGACCCGGTGAGTGTGCCCGGCGGCCGCGATGTCCGCTGGGCACCCGCGATTGCCCGCGATCACGGCAGAAGTGTAGATCTGTGTGTGTAAACACACAGATCCACCTCCTGTCAGAGGTGAGGAGACCGATGTGTGTTCCCAGTACAGAGGAACACAGATCGATCTCCTCCCCTTGTGAGTCCCCTCCCCCTACAGTTACAATCACTCAATAGGGAACATATTAACCCCTTGATCGCCCCCTAGTGTTAACCCTTTCCCTGCCAGTCACATTTACACAGTAATTAGTGCAGTTTTATAGCACTAATCGCTGTATAAATGTGAATGGTCCCAAAAACGCGCCAATAGTGTCCGATGTGTCTGCCGCAATGTCACGGTCACAATAAAAATCGCAGATCGCCGCTATTACTAGTAAAAAAAATAAAAAAAATAAAAATGCCATAAATCTATCCCCTATTATGTAGACGCTATAACTTTTGCGCAAACCAATCAATATACGCTTATTGCAAAAAAAAATTACCAAAAATATGTAGAATACGTATCGGTCTAAACTTAGAAAAAAAATTGTTTTAAAAAAAAAAATTGTGATATTTATTAAATCAAAAAGTAAAAAATATTGCATTTTTTTCAAATATGTCGCTCTTCTTTTGTTTATAGCACAAAAAATAAAAACCGCAGAGGTGATCAAATACCACCAAAAGAAAGCTCTATTTGTGGGGGAAAAAGGACGTCAATTTTGGTTAGGTTCAACGTCGCACGACCGCGCAATTGTCAGTTAAACCGACGCAGTGCTGCATCGCAAAAAGTGCTCTGGTCAGGAAGGGGGTAAATTCTTCCAGGGCTGAAGTGGTTAAAGATGGTTGATGAGGAATGCTTTAGCACAGTATAGCACAATGAGAATTTCCCTCACTGTCCTTCCCTGTCCCTACAAACAAGGTTTAGCACAGTAAAACACACTGACACTCTCCCTACCTATAGTTTTCTGTCCCTATATTTTTTTTTTTTAAAGATGGTTGATGAGGAATGCTTTAGCACAGTATAGCACAATGAGAATTTCCCTCACTGTCCTTCCCTGTCCCTACAAACAAGGTTTTGCACAGTAAAACAGACTGACACTCTCCCTACCTATCCTTCTCTTTCCCTAAACTAAAGGAATCCAGGTTAAGCAAGAAAAAAAAATGTCACTGTCCCTGCCTATGCTTCTCTTTCCCTGCTCCGGAACACACTACACTAGGCCGCCGTGCTGGCGGCCTTTTATAGTGTGGGGCGTGTACTAAACACCCTCAGCAATAATTGGCCACAGGCATCCTGCCTGTGGCCAATCATTGCTCTCCTCGCTGCCGGCGCTGTGATTGGCCAAGCATGCGGGGTCACAGTGCATGCTTGGCCAATCACAGCGCCTGGATGACACTGCGATGGCGTAGTGCATTGTGGGCCGCGAATTAGGCGCGAATGGCCCAAATCGTTCGTTGTTCGGCGAACGATCGAACAGCCGATGTTCGAGTCGAACGTATGTTCGACTCGAACACCGAGCTCATCCCTACTCAGGGTGCATGGGGATTTGGTAATATCCACTTTTTAGATCCATTACACTGAACCACTTGGCCCCTGACAGACTCTGCAGGGCGTCTTCAATTCGGGGAGTGGTGTATTGATCTGGGATGGTCCTTCTGTTTAGTGTTCTGTAGTCGATACACAGTCTCAGCGACCCGTTCTTCTTTCGGACGACCACTATTGGAGAAGCGTAAGGGCTCCTGGATTCTCGAATAATCCCCGTCCTCTTCAGCTCAGCCAACTGTTCCCGCAAGTCTTCTAAGTCACCCAGTGGGACCCGTCGAACTCTCTCTCTAAAGGGCTTATCTTCTTGTAAGCGTATCTTGTGAGTGGCACTCCTTGCGCACCCCACATCGAACTCATCTTTAGAGAAGATCTTTTCCCACCTTGCAAGTTGAGCTTTGGCCCTTTTTCTCCATTCTGGTGGGAGGGCCGTGTCTTCAGAACAGAGCTTCTCTATGGTGACTTCACCCCTTTCTTCTTTCTTCAATTCACACGGGGCAATGGGGGTGGCTGGATTCACCTGGCCCAACAGCATTCTGGCCGGCACCTTCACTGGTGTATTAGCAGTGTTCCTTATACTCACTGAAACCCTCCCATGGCTTTTCTGTAGGGCCTTCAATGGGATCACTTCGGGGATTACTTCAATCCCTTTCTGTCTTTCCTGTGGGCCTGGTTCGAAGACAATGAAGGGGCCTGGCTGTTTCCATGTGAGCTTGACAGAAGCCCTCAGGCAAGTCACCTCTCCAGGTTGTAATACCTTCTCCGTCTTGTCTAGCTTCCAAATCTTGCCAACTCCCTCAGCCGGGGCCTTCTGCTCCAGTACCAGGCGCTGGTAGGCTTGCCTTAACATGGGGTGGACTCTTATGGTCGAGGCTTCTTCCTGTTGGGCCAACGGTGTCAGCAGTCGCCTGACTAGATCAGTGTTGGTCCCTATGATGAGTGAGCTCTTGCTGGCCCCTGGTGGGCGAGGGCACACTACTGCCAGAGTATCGAAGGTCTTTGTCTCCCCAGCCACTGAGGGATCAAAAGTCAACTTGATTGGCAGGTAACCGTCATAGGGAAAGCTCTGAGTTCCAATACCCCATATTTCCAGTTCCTCTAATTTCTGTAGGGGCAGATGTTTAAGATGTTTATCATAGAAATCCCTATACAGAAGAGTCACTTGAGCCCCAGTGTCAAGAAGAGCCTTGGTGTAGATCCCTTCTACTTGTATGTAGACTACTGGAGAAGGCCCCACTAACTTGGCAGGGAACTCCTTCAACACAGACTTCTTGCTGGGTTCAGTTACCTGTACCCTCACTTCTTTTTTTCTTGAGTTTCCGGTGGGTCTCAGTCCCTTCTGGGTCTGGTGTGCACTGGCCTTCCGTTCAACAGCAGCCTGAGTTGTGGGACGGGGCCTAATTGGCAGAGGTTTAGGTCCCTGACTCTTATGTTTTGGATCATTGGACTTCTTGAAGGAGTTCGTGGAAACTGGTGGGCGCCCGGCTGACTCCTTCACCGGGGCCCTCTGAAGTTTTCCGCCGGCTTGCGATATCTGGATGCAACTTCATCTGGGCTGGGACACACTGCTCTAACATGCCCGATTCCCCCACAATTGAAGCATGTTATCAATCTCTTAGGCTTCTGTACTAGTTCCATATTGGAGCTAGGAGGTTTTTTGGTTCCTCTGACGTGTTCTTGTTGTGTGGCACAGAAGCCTGGCTAGTCAGCATGGACACCATTTCTACTAGTTGTGACACCTGGGTCTTTAGGAGTTCAACTTCTGAATCACCTTCTTCTGCACTTAACATTCTGACTCGGGCAGTTGGTTTGGTGTGTTGACTCCTCCTTTTGTCTTCCAACATGGCCTCCTCCTCCCTGACTATCCGGATCAAGTCGGGGTATTCCAGGCTGCTCCCGTCCCGCCGGGTGCGTAGCAATAATGCGATGGGGTCCAAGGGTTGAGCTCCCCTCAACACCTGCTGGGCATGGGCCTCATCCACTTTTCTTGGATCGATCCCTTTCTTCAGTAGGATCCGATGCAGGATCTTATCCAGGCGTCCTATGAATTCTGACAGCTTCTCTCCCTCTTTTTGGTAGCAATGCCCCAGCTGGTAAGTGAGTTCAGTGACGTTTTCCGTCCCGCCGAACACATTCTGCAGAATATCCAGATAATCCTGTGCATTGCAGTCCTTCTTGCTTAACTTGAGGTTACGTATGGCCTCCAGAGCAGGCCCCTTTAAGCTTTCCACAATCCGTTGTTTTTTTTGTTGTTCTGGCACCTCCCATTCTTCTAGGGCCTGAGTGGCGCCATCTAGCCACTCTTCAAATCCATCTTCCACTGAAGGTATAGGTTTCTTCCCAGAAAAGGTCCTGAGTTTCCTGTATCCTGACATCAGGTAGTCTGGAGGGTCCTTTTTACACTTGGTCACAATCTCCCCCAGGACAGCGCACAATTCTGAGCTAAGGGTGGTCAATGGTGGTGAACCGGGACCCTTTTGTTGGGCGCTCCCTCCTGTGCTGGGGCCTCCTGAAGTAGTGGATGTGGGGCCATCTTTATTCTCTTCTGGGTGTATCAGGAGGAGTTCTACTTGGTTTGTAGTTTTTATGCTGGCACCCTTGAAGTAGTCAGAGATTCCGTTCCTCCACTCACATAATGCATAGGTGTGGGGATTTACAGTATCTGTCTTTATGTCAATCACCCATGGCTTCCTGTCCGTGGACAATGCTCTCAAGACGGGAGTTAGCTGCTCCTCTACCCAGGCCTCTCTCTGGATTTCAACCACCAGGCCATTTCCGGGTAGGATGCCTTCATCCCTGCACCACCGGGCTACGGCAGCAGGGTCCATTTCTGTGCTGTAAGGGTTCTGTCTAGGGGGAAAGTTGATTGCAGAACCGTAGAATATCCCGGACGAGCCCCCACGTGTAGCACTACCCCCGTAGGAGCTGCTGTTTGTTTGATTTGGGTCTACGTCCTGCCTATCAACCCCTGGAAGTGGCTCAAACCTTCCCTTAGCACAACTGATATGAATAAGGAGTGTGAGACCTATTGAGTATTAGGAGACACAATCCTGCATACATGTATTGTGTTTGTTAAAAATATGATTTTTATTATATTAATCAGACATAGGATACATGGGACAATTTTGTAATAGTGAGTTGGTCAGATTACCTGTCAGCATTTTGTTTGAGTAGATTTCTCAAACAAATGACAATGGGATTAGATACCATTGTTGTATTTAGTACATTACCTGTATTCAGTAAACAAGTAAGGCATTACTTGTTTAGATTTCTTTCAGCTCTCAAACTAAAAGAATTAGTTTAGATTACAGGTTTTGTTTTGAGTAGACAATAGGTAGATAGCATTGTTGTATTCAATGCTATTGTTGAAATACAGCTACAGCTATGTTTTCTGTTTGGTAACAATGGTAAACAGCACACATAAAAACAGGGCATAAGCTAGGAAGCTAGGGGAGACACACCATGTTGCTGTAAGATCATGAAGAAGAACAGGACCTGATCTCCAAGAAGAATCATTGCCAATGGAGATCATGAACAAAGCGTAATCCAAGTTAAGTAACCTTTTAAATGTATTTGTAGTTATAGACCATAGGCTGTTCTATTTTCTAGGCATTTTGCTTGTTATAGATATATGTCAGTCTTGTATTTTAGTCCTAATATTGTAATAGTTTTGTATGTACAGCATCTTGTATAGTAAAAGCACATTTACACACTGCAGAAGTCTCAGCTTCCTTGTTATACCACAGAGTAACCTTTCTAGATAAACGTAAAGCGAAAACATTTGGGGGCTCGGTGGGAATTTGTGCTATAATTCAATTGAAGCAGACTTGTTTTTCTGGAGTGTGTTGTGTAGCTTGTGCTAGGTAAAATGCTGCGTAAGCTGTTTAGGAAAAGCAAGGCTACAGAGGGTTCTGGTGACCAGAAGAAAGTGTGCAGCTTACCTATCTGGGCCAGAAATAATGAGTGGGAGCCTCTTGCTAATGCATTTGTGAAGTATGCTTCTCCCTTGAAGCAGACTTGGGGTGATAAAGTCTCAGATCATTTTGTAGATTTTAGCCTTAAGGGGTTGGATTTAAGTAAGAAAGAGAAGAGGACAGTGTCCACAGTGGGTTGGTACTTCCTCCATGCTCTCTATACTGAATCACATAGAAGGGAGAAGGCAGAGGCAGAAGTTAAGGTATTAAAAGACCAGCTAGCAGTTGCTTCAGAGTGTGTACGTTCAACCGCTAGTCGGACTGATGATTTGCAAGAGCGGTGTGCAGCCCTCATGACCAAATCAATTAATGCCTTAAGGAAAAGGAAGGGGCGTAAACCTGTTAGTAAAGCCAGGGTACGTGCCATTGTCACATCCCAAAATTGGGATTGTGAGGATGTGCTCTCCTCAAATGATAGTGAGGATGAGGAGATAGAGTTTGATATTTCAGAGGATGATCTGCTAGTGGGAAAGAAAAAGTATGCCAGACCTCTCATTACTAAGCATAGGAAACGGCAACATGATAGAGAGGATATGGCAGATGGGGAGGTGCATTATCGCAACCCCAGAGATGTTGAATTTGAAGAAGTACGGGAGTTTTCACAAACTGAACTCCATGAGCTGGCAAAACAATACAAACAAAGGTCTGGGGAGCCCCTATTGGGTTGGCTCCTACGCTTATGGGATGAAGGGGCGGACAGTGTTGTTTTGTCAGGTAAGGAAGCAGTGGCTATGGGAGTGTTAACCCATGATCCACAATTGCGTCAGGCAATGTGAAAAGCCCGAGAGTTTAGCGTGAATTTTTCACTGTTAGACCTTGTGAGAGATGGAATAGTCCGAGTATACGCCAGTCCTACTGACCTGGAAAATACCTACTCCTGGAGATCAATGGGAGAGGGTATTTCCAGGTTACGTGAGATGGGCTGTATAACCGGATTAAATACATTTCCAGAATGGATAGGTCCAGATATGGAACCCTTTACGTCTGCTCTGCGCTCTAAGCTGATGAAGTCTGCGCCATTTAATCTCAGGGCTCCATTATTGTCTTTGTTGGGAGGCCTGGGATTAAACAGCAAGATTCATGAAGCCACAACCCTTTTAAGCCAGTTGGGGGAGATAGAGGAGGCTAAAACAAAACCTGTCAGGGCAGTAGATAAGGTCAAGGCCAGACAGGAAGAATACAAGCAGAAAATAACAGAGAAGAAACGGAATGGGGTAGAGAAGACAGAAGGTGAAGAGAAAACCAGGCTAGTTGTTTCTAGGAAAGAAATGTGGGTGGATCTATTAAAGGCAGGAGTACCTAAAGATGAGATAGATGGCATTCCTACTGCAGAAATGCTGAAGAGGTGGAAACATTTAGTAGGGAAAACTGTCAGGGTTAGAAACACTACTCCTAGTGAAGATAACATCAGCCTAGACTTAGAGGAAACAGAACAGACCCCACCTGTTAGCCCCAAACCAATTCCCAAAAGTGAACATGAACCCAAACCCAAATCCCTTTATCCTGGGGAGGAGTTAGAGAGAATCAAAAAAGGGGATTGGGAGGTTCAATATCCTTTATGAAGGGAAGGTGAGTCTCCTGTAATAGCAGTAAGGGCAGTGACAGCAGGAGACCGACGCCCATATGCACCTGTCACTGTATGGTGGGGGAAGTCATCTTCTCCTACACATGTAATGGCTTTAGTTGATAGTGGAGCTGAAGTTACACTTTTGCAAGGAAATCCTTCCCATCACAAAGGAGAATTGATTTATGTAGAAGGTTTGGAAGGGCAAACTACACCAGCAGTTAGGATACGGGTGAAATTGGCTATTGGCAAGGGATCAGGATTTATGACAAATGTTTTGATATCAGAGTTACCCGAAAATATTATTGGGATGGATGTACTTCAAGGTCAGTCAATTCAGACTGAAAGAGGTACATTCACATTCGGGTATCCTGATAAAGCGTATCTGGTAAGGGCGGTGAAGGCTGTGGTCAGAGGTCATGCGAAATGGACCCCTGTCTACATTCCTCCACCAGAGAAGCCAGTCTGTCTCAAGCAGTACAGACTTCCTGGAGGCCACAAAGAAATTGGGGAGACTATTCAAGAACTGTTGAGAGTAGGGATCCTTAGACCTGCTGTAAGTCCTTTCTCGTCTCCGGTGTTCCCAGTAAAGAAACCTGATGGGACATATAGAATGACTGTGGATTACAGAGGTCTAAACAAAGTGGCACCTCCATTGAAGTCAGCTGTACCAGATATGATCTCAGTTGTTGAGAAAATTGCTAAAGATGCAGCAGAATATCATGCTGTGATAGACCTGGCTAATGCTTTCTTTTCAATTTTGATAGACCCAGATTGTCAAGACCAGTTTGCTCTGGTGTGGGACGGCCGCCAGTACACTTTCACTGTCCTTCCGCAAGGCTATCTTCATTCTCCAACAATTTGTCATGGACTAATTGCCCGAGATTTAAGTACCCTGAATTTGAAAGTCGCTGTGTTTCACTACATTGATGACATCATGATCTCTGGGACAAAAGAAGATGTAACTGAAGCACTGCACCTGCTGATACAGCACTTGGAGAACAGAGGATGGGCTATCAACAGAGACAAAGTCCAAGGACCTGCCACAGAGGTGAAATTCCTAGGAATGATGTGGACTGGGCCACAGAGGAAGATTCCAGAGACAGTTGTGCAAACTATCCAGGCGCTGTCGCCCCCTACTACCAAAAAGGAGGCACAGAAGTTCATTGGAGTTGTAGGATTCTGGAGATCGTTCATCCCACATCTTGGACTGATTCTGAGGCCTATATACAATGTTACCAGAAAAAAGACTGAGTTCTCATGGGGTTCAGAGCAGCGGACTGCATTCCTGGCTGCTAAAGAAGCTATTTTGCAGCATCAGGGATTGGGACCTGTGAGACAAGGAGTACCATTTCAGCTGGATGTAGTGGAGCAGAATGGTACCATATCTTGGAGTCTGTGGCAGCCAAATGAAAAGAAAGGATCCAAAGACTGAAACACCTTCCCAGTGACAGAAATATGGGAGGGGTTGCATTTAAGGAAAATTCATGTGTATATTGAGTTTTTAGTAATGAAGAGATCTTCTGTGTGTGGTCTGAGAGAGAAAAAATAAAAATCATAGGGGCGGAATGTATTGCGTTTGTTAAAAATATGATTTTTATTATATTAATCAGACATAGGATACATGGGACAATTTTGTAATAGTGAGTTGGTCAGATTACCTGTCAGCATTTTGTTTGAGTAGATTTCTCAAACAAATGACAATGGGATTAGATACCATTGTTGTATTTAGTACATTACCTGTATTCAGTAAACAAGTAAGGCATTACTTGTTTAGATTTCTTTCAGCTCTCAAACTAAAAGAATTAGTTTAGATTACAGGTTTCGTTTTGAGTAGACAATAGGTAGATAGCATTGTTGTATTCAATGCTATTGTTGAAATACAGCTACAGCTATGTTTTCTGTTTGGTAACAATGGTAAACAGCACACATAAAAACAGGGCATAAGCTAGGAAGCTAGGGGAGACACACCATGTTGCTGTAAGATCATGAAGAAGAACAGGACCTGATCTCCAAGAAGAATCATTGCCAATGGAGATCATGAACAAAGCGTAATCCAAGTTAAGTAACCTTTTAAATGTATTTGTAGTTATAGACCATAGGCTGTTCTATTTTCTAGGCATTTTGCTTGTTATAGATATATGTCAGTCTTGTATTTTAGTCCTAATATTGTAATAGTTTTGTATGTACAGCATCTTGTATAGTAAAAGCACATTCACACACTGCAGAAGTCTCAGCTTCCTTGTTATACCACAGAGTAACCTTGCTAGATAGACGCAAGCGAAACAATACATCACACAAGTTATATGCTTAATCAAAGGTACCTTTACTCAGTATAAAAGGGAAGGGTAAAGAATCACATTAATACACACAGTTGACTCTGCATGCGCATTGCAGAGTCAATAAACCAATAAGGATAGGTATCACTGAGATTAGGTAATAACAGGAAATAACATCAGCTATATATATATGTACACGGCTAACTGGTTGCTCGCGAGCTCCCCCTTTGTTGCAATACCTTGCACGTGTTCATTCCCTATAATAGGTAAGCAAGGCCTATCTGCGTCCCACTCAAAGTTCCTTTCTCCAATGAAGTCTTCGCTAGCCACCGTCGGTGCACAAGTTAAATTGTAATCCACAGGGTTTCAACAAGATGCTGTAATTATCCGCAATATACCTGAGTACTCGTGTGCCTGCCACCCACTAATGACGGATGCACCAATCTCTGATCACATAGTCTCCAGTGAGATACACTAGGCCGCAAGCTGTGGCGTGATAGGTGAAGTGTGGCTGGCACTGACTAAATCACTTTCCTCTAAGGTAGTAGTCAATTCTGGGCAGGTGCCCTTCTCGCCAAACAGGCCCGACTTTCAGATAGTCTCCTCTGGCTTGTCCCGGACACTCGATCTCCACGCTTCTGCTTCAGCTGCAGTCTCCGGACTCCGTCACTAACAGCATATGGTGATGGATGACTCCGGTCTCTGCTGGGCAATCACAGGACGCTGTGGACGATCCTCTGCTGGAAATCACTCAGGCACTCTCGTAATTTAGGCCCAGGCTTCTGGCCTAATCCTTAGGAAGCAGGCCTCCATGCCAACTTCCTGCTTGATTGAGAGCTGGATCCAGAGAGAGAGACGCTGGCCCCTCCCCTGGTTTAAGTAGTCTGCCCAGAATGCTTTGCGGTGTTGCAATGCACCCTGGGTAATGTAGTCTGTCTTTTACTAAAAGCAACAAGGTCTTTTCTCCTAGCTGATATCTGTCCCAAAGTGCATTAGTTGCATTGTAACACTTATACCACCGGAGGGAGCCGGATTCCTTCTTACATATGGACATCCTGCTACACTAGGGTGACCAGACGTCCCCGGTTTCTAGGGACAGTCCCCGGATTGAGGACACTGTCCCCGGACCACATCTGTCCCCGGATCTGTCCCCGGATTCAGGAGGGTGCCTATACTTTCTGCTGACAGCCTAGCCCTAGCAGGACATGCAGCAATGAAAATATCCATCCAGCGTGGTTTGGATTGGTGGGCAAGCCGGGAGCGAACGGCCGCAGGGACACTGAGAGTGATTGGAGCTGTCAAATCCAAGGTAAGATGTCGGGATGGGCGGGGCCGATATGCAAAGCTTCGCCCCCTCTGTCAGTCAGACCGTGCATAAACAAATAACCGGCAGGGAAGGAAGGTGGCAGGGGCAGGACCAATTGTAACTAGCGTACTGTATATGTACCCACAGCGGTGTATAATTCAGGTTATACACCGCTGTGGGTACATATACCCTAGTTTCAATTGGTCCTGCACCCTGCCACCTTCCTCCCCGCCCACAAATGCATAAACAGGCTATTTGTGTATGCACTGGCTGTCTGAAGAAGGGGCGGAGCTCCGCATATTGGCCCCGCCCACCCCGACATCCGAGGTTGGACTTGACAGCTCCATTCACTCTCGCTACTCAGGCAGTCAAATCGGAAACCCTGGGGGCGTGTCTTGGATATCCATATTAGAGATCAACATTTCTGTCCTGCATCCTTCCCTGGGGAACTACTGACCTCCCCCTACAGAGCAGCACATATAGAAAGACCAGCTGTACCAACCAATCACTGCACCCAGGCATAACAAGAGAGAAAGGGGAGCAGTGCAGTCACCAAGCAGAGACACAGCTCCTGAAGATGGGTTTGCTCACTCTTCTATCAAAACTCCACCTCAACTTTCTTCTGCTGCACTGGCCTCTTCTCAGCAAAGTCCTCAGGATCTCTGGAGCACACACAGATTGCATGCTGCATACCTTGGCATCCCCTCCCCCTCAGACACTGTAAGTAAGGCTACTCCGCTACATACAACTTCTTTCTGTTAACTAATTATGTACCAGAACAGTCTTTACACAAAATCCTGGCAGCACTTAGGCCCCTTTCACACTGGGGCGGTGGGTGTGTCGGCGGTAAAGCACTGCTTTTTTAAGCGGCGCTTCACCGTCAATTTTGCGGCGCTATTCGGCCGCTGGCGGGGCGCTTTTACCGCCTTCTAGCGGCTGAGAAAGGGTTCAAACCACACTGGAGAGACAGCAGCGGCTGTTTCAGGGCGCTTCGCAAATGTTATTTTTAGTGTTATAGCGCCTGCAAACCTCCCCAGTGTGAAAGGGGTCTTATGGCACCTCTCACAGAAGTTATTATTGGCTCACGCTGTGCAGGCTGGTTGGGGTTGCAGAAATCACATCTTTTTCCACAACCACCTGCAGCTAAATTGTGCTGCACTTATGAGATGTGTAGAATGAATGGCACCCCCCTCCCCCCACACATCTCAGCCAATGCTGCATTTGCGGAAACCACAGGAAAATCACATGGCCAAAAAGACCATGCTTTTTTCCCTGCCACTGCATCTTTAAAAAGTGCAGGCACCTTTTTTGAGGAAAATACAGGCACGGCAGCCATTCAAATGAATAGGCTTCCCGTCTGCACAAGTGTGAACCAGAGCTAAAGAAGAAGTATGCTCAAAGCTCATTTGGCTGTACTTCTCCTATGGATCACAGGAGTGCAGTTTGTTCTGCACTCCTAGGACTCAGATTTAGCCAACAGGTCTTAATTCCGCTGTCAGCTGATATCACAGAGCTGGTACAGACTCTAGGAAGATTAAAGTTGGGATCCACTCAGATGCCTGACCAGTAGCTGGCTCAGCCTCTCAGCGTTCTGCCAAGAACTTGAGCCCCACCCCCTCCACAGCTCAGTGCTCCAGTGAGCATTGGAGGGATAGAGCAGAGAGTGACTAATGCCCTGTACACACGAGCGGTTTTCCCGACGGGAAAAAAAAACAATGGTTTTCCCGACGGAATTCCTCTCAAGCCTGCCTTGCATACACGCGGTCACACAAAAGTTCAATGAACTTTTGACTGCCAAGAATGCGGTGATGTAAAAGACTACGACGAGCCAAGAAACTGTTTGAAGTGTTTCCGAGCATGCGTAGGAATTTTGCGAGTTGGGATTTGTACACACGAGCAGAAATTCTGAACAGTTTTTTTCCTGACGGGAAAAAAGAGATCCTGCTCTTTATCTTTTTCCTTCAATTTTCCTGTTGGAAAAAGTCTGATGGAGCATACACACGGTCGGGATTCCCGACCAAAAGCTCTCATCTGACTTTTTCCAACAGGAAAACGGGTCGTGTGTACGGGGCATGACAGTCACAGCTCTCTGCTCAGAGCAGAGGGGAGAACTGAGTAATCAGTGGTGTTTGATCACTCAGCTCTTAGTGGGGAGCCAGCAGGTGATAGATGCAGTATCAGAGTGATGCCGCATCCATTTAAGAATGTACTTTTTATTTTTTTCTTTAATTCCTGAATTATTATTTTTTTAAATCCAAATCCTCAGCCACTTGTTGGGTATTTGTACTTTTAAAACACCAGTTTTTCATTTCCTAACATTGCACTCTCTATCCTACCGGGCACAACATGGACATTTTAGTTTGCTTAATCTGCCATCACAAAGCAGGCGGAAGGCACAGGGCCAGATCTAACCTGTCCGATGTTGGGGTGCAGTATAAATTGTGAGAGGGCAGAGGATGGGAGATGAGCAGGCCAGTGTAGAAAGGGTCAGCAGGACAGAGGATAGCAGTTTGCATGGCAGTGTACAGAGGCACCCACTGTCACTTTTTTAAAAGAGCATGGCTGTACGGTGCTCCACCCACATAAATGCGTCATTCATTTACAGATTCCTTTGAATGAATAAACCCTTAAGTACCATCTTCCACCATGGCATATGGGCTTGTAGTTATCAATGGGCCACAGGGGTGCTGATGAGTGCTCCCATAGTCCATGGACATGTACAGTATTCCGGCTTTCAATCCGTGGTATGGACTTAAAGGGGTTTTAAACCCTCAGGAAACCTTCTTTATTGCAGCAGCGCCCCCGAGCCCCCCTTATACTTACCTGAGCCCCGTAATTCCCATGACGGGAACGAGCACACCATCTCCGGCTGGTGTCTCGTGTCCTGATTGGATAGAATGATATCAGCGTAGCCATTGCCTCCCGCTGCTGTCAATCAAATCCAATGATGCGGGTGCTGGGGGGCGGAGCCGAGTCCTGCTGTCTGTGTCAACAGATGCAGCAGAACACAGGAGCGTGCCCGCATTGGTGTCCCGTAGTAGGAGCAACGCTGTATCCTGGCCTAGGCCAACAAGGCCCAGGCCTAGGGCAGCACTTTGCAGGGGGGCAGCACGGAAAGAGTCCCCGCCGGCTTGCGCTACACTGTTAGCGTAGCTCCAGTCTTATGGGGCGGACTGGGCAGAGAGGTAAATTATTCTAGCGCTCCCATAAAGCAGCCGCACTGCTTCCGGTATGCGGGCGGCCAGCATTCCACAACTGTGGGGGGGGGGGCGGTGCTTCTAATTTTCTAATTTTGACTGTCCTATCACCCTGGACCACAAACCCTCCTCACTGTGCTATATGTTTTCTGCTGCACCATTGGCATGGTCATATCTTCTTAGTCCTCTCCATAAAATTATCAGAAATTTGTGCTTAACGTAGAACTATAGGCAACACTTTTTTTTTTCATTTTGGATAAAGTAAGGGAGGGTTATAGCCCCGGACAGTTTATTTTTTACCATCCCTGTCCCATTGCAGAGATTTCCCTTAACTTCCTGCCCCATAGCCAAACAGGAAGTGAGAGGAATTCTATGCAAATTAAGGGAATCCATTGCCTCCCCAGGCCCTCATAACTAGTGTCCCCACACAAAATTTTTAGGGTGGGTCTTAAACTGCAAGGGGTGTGGCCTTTGCAGGAAGGGGTGGGTCATATTTAAATTAGGGGGTGCACGAGTTTAGTCAGGCCTAGGGCAGCACAAAACCTAAATACACTACTGCGTAGGAGAGCGCTTCTCTGATGGGACACTCGTGAAGAGGAGGAGCCAGGAGCGCCATTGAGGGACCCCAGAACACGTAGAAAAGGGCCACTCTGTGCATAACCAAATGCACAGCAGAGGTAAGTATGACATGTTTAAAAAAAAACCTGAACCTTTACTGATCATGGGTGCAATGCTTTCCAGGCCCCTGCTGGAAAAAGTAAATGTACATTTTTTTATGCAAAAATCTGTGCATTTATGAATTTTTCCATAGAGTTAAACGTATCCTTTAATCCTAGAGGGAGTGAGAGGAGTCTGGAGGATCACAGTGCAGGGACTCCTTTGCCAGGAGATGTAGCAGCTGGTCTGGAGGGCGAAGATGAGGGATAGGTATGCACAGGTTCTAAAAACATGGCAAGAGTAAAGTGGAGAGGACCGCCAGTTTAGTGGGGCAGAACCACCTCAAAAGTAGTGAAACACAGGGGCAGCTGGACCAGGAGGGAGAGTGGTGGGTCAGCAGGAAGGGGAGGGGCAGTGGTGGACCAGCAGGAACGGGGGGGAGTGGTGGGTTGGCAGGACCGGGAGGGGGAGTGGTGGGCCGGCATGAAAGGGAGGGAGAGTAGTGTTGTGGCAGGACCGGGAGGGAGAGTGGTGGGCCGGCAGGGGGAGTGGCGGGTCAGCAGCCTATGCAGGGAGAGTGTGAAGAGTATGGGAAGCAGTAGTGTCATGGTCCCCAGGCCAGGAGATGTGCCGTCAGCTCAGGAGATCAGGTGAGAACCTGGCATACTCACTGCTGCTTGCTGCAGAGCACACTGCCTTTGACAGGGAGAGGATTGCCAGACAGAACAGCAGCAACTAGCCGATAAGGAGATGGATGAGACTGTTTCTTTGCAGAGAGGCAGCAGAGCTCATAAATTAGATGTCTATGCTGTTGGGGCTTTGGGGGGACTCAACTGATATCTGGGGGGGGATCCTTGCACCGGCCCTGGCCGTACACCCCTGGCATGCCCACCAATTCCTGGCTGTGCTGGATGGATGTTCAGTTCCCACTGCTGCATGTCCTACTAGGCTGCACTCATTTATTATACATCTGATGCCTGCATTCTTGCCTCGGCTCCTGTATGCTGGTAATAAAGATTTTTGAAGAGAAGTTTACTTAATTGGTGTCTTTGCAGTTTAACTAATTCCTGAACCTTGCACTCTGTACAACGCACTCCTGAATTTTGCACACTGTATGTAATGCATGCCTGAGCCCTGCAATCTGTACGTAGCATCCTCCTGAGCCCTGCATTCTGTAAGTAGCATCCCCCTGAGCCCTGCACTCTGTATGTAGCATCCCCCTGAGCCCTGCACTCTGTACGTAGCATCCCCCTTAGCCCTGCACTATGTACGTAGCATCTTCCTGAAGCCTGCGCGTAGCATCCCCCTGAAGCCTGCGCGTAGCATCCCCCTGCACGTAGCATCCTCCTGTGCCCTGAACCCTGCAGGTAGCATCCTCCTGAGCCCTGCAGGTAGCATCCTCCTGAGCCCTGCACGTAGCATCCTACTGAACCCTGCACATAGCATCCGCCTGAGCCCTGCACGTAGCATCCTCCTGAGCCCTGCACGTAGCATCCTCCTGAGCCCTGCACGTAGCATCCTCCTGAACCCTGCATGTAGCATCCTCCTGAGCCCTGCACCCTGCACATAGAATCCTCTTGCACCCTGCACATAGCATCCTCCTGAACCCTGCACGTAGCATCCTCCTGAACCCTGCACGTAGCATCCTCCTGAACCCTGCACATAGCATCCTCCTGAACCCTGCACGTAGCATCCTCCTGAACCATGCACCCTGCACATAGAATCCTCTTGCACCCTGCACATAGAATCCTATTGCACCCTGCACATAGACTCCTCTTGCACCCTGCACGTAGCATCCTCCTGAGCCCTGCACGTAGCATCCTCCTGAACCCTGCACATAGCATCCGCCTGAGCCCTGCACGTAGCATCCTCCTGAGCCCTGCAAGTAGCATCCTCCTGAGCCCTGCACGTAGCATCCTCCTGAACCCTGCATGTAGCATCCTCCTGAGCCCTGCACCCTGCACATAAAATCCTCTTGCACCCTGCACGTAGCATCCTCCTGAACCCTGCACGTAGCATCCTCCTGAACCCTGCACGTAGCATCCTCCTGAACCCTGCACATAGCATCCTCCTGAACCCTGCACGTAGCATCCTCCTGAACCATGCACCCTGCACATAGAATCCTCTTGCACCTTGCACATAGAATCCTCTTGCACCCTGCACGTAGCATCCTCCTGAACCCTGCATGTAGCATCCTCCTAAACCTTGCACGTAGCATCCTCCTGCACCCAGCACATACCACCAGCATACAGGGGGTACACTGACCACCAGCATACAGGATGCACATACCTGAACTCTGCACCCTGCACATAGAATCCTCTTGCACCCTGCACATAGAATCCTCTTGCACCCTGCACGTAGCATCCTCCTGAACCCTGCACGTAGCATCCTCCTGAACCCAGCACGTACCACCAGCATACAGGGGGTACACTGACCACCAGCATACAGGGGATACACTGACCACCAATATGCAGGGCCAGTGGTTACCAGTATACAGAGGACATAACAAATCAAGTAAAACCACTGCTATGCAACAAAAAAAAATCTCAAAAGCAATAAGTGAATCTTGTTAGCTGGTTCCCTCATCTAATGCAAATCAATAAAAAGCAAGAAATGCAGCGCTGCCCTACACGTCATCTATTAAAGTATACAAATTGACTTATAAGTGCAATGGTAACACCTATAAATTAATATCCAGCGCAAATCAACCAATGTATTGCAATATGAATATAATAGTGATGGGGTCACCCCCTCTAAAAATATTTAGAGAAACTGCAGAGCTTCAATGTGCAAATAATGGTAAAACCCCTATATATAAAATCAAATAAAATGTACAATTGATGTACATATTTTACACTTTATTAATATGATTATTTATAGGGGGTTTCACCACGATTTGCACATTTGCAGCTCTGCAATATTTCTTACCTTTTGCAGAGAGGGTGAGACCATCAATACTATGTTCTAATACACTGCTTGATTTGCATCTCTGTTATAATTATTGTATGTAGGGGGTTTCACCATTATTTGCACATTGAAGCTCTGCAATTTATCAAAATATTTTTGCAGAGGGGGTGACACATCACTACTATATTCATATTGCAATACATTGGTTAATTTGAACTGGATATTATTTTATAGGTTTTACCATTGCACTTATAAGTCCATTTGTAGAAATGTATAAAGGAAGTGTAGAGTTGTGCTGCATATTTTTGGCTTTTTATTGGTATACAGAGGCCAGGATATACTGATCACCATTGTACGCCATGAAGAATCCTCCACTTTCTGACCACGGCAGCTTGCTGGCCACGCCCACAGGTAGCACACCGCATTAGCACCCTCACTTTTACCTCAAGCACCACCATAGCACCTCCAAAAATAAATTGTCTGGAGCCGCCCCTACCCAGATTGGATTTTAATTTAGCTGCCCTATCCCTCCCTCCAATCTTATCTTCTTAACATTTAGTAGTCATATCCCAAAAAATTCTAAGAAGTATCTTTTTTTTTATCTCATGGAGGAAATGTGAGAAACAACATATATATCATTCAATCATTCCATAAACACATACACTGCATATATCATTTAGGAAAATATTCCTATAAAATAGTTTACCATTTGCCAATAATTTTTTTTTTTTAAATGTCCCCGGATTGGGGACAAAAGGGCTGGGGGTTCGATTTTGGACCATTTTAAACAAAAGGGCCAGAGGTCAGATTTTGGACCATTTCGGGGCAAAGGGGTCGGGGGTTAGATGTTGGACCATTTTAAACCCTTTTGGGGACATAAAGGCCTGGGGTTAGATTACAGACCATTTTGGGGACAAAAGAGCCGGGGGTTAGATTTTGGACCATTTTTAACAAAAGGGCAGGAGGTTAGATTTTGGACCATTTTGGGGCAAAGGGCCCGGGGGTTAGATTTTCGACCATTTTAAAAGCATTTTGGGGACATAAAGGCCGGGTGTTAGATTTCGGACCATTTTGGGGACAAAAGGGCTGGGGGTTCGATTTTGGACCATTTTCAACAAAAGGGCCGGAGGTCAGATTTTGGACCATTTCGGGGCAAAGGGGCCGGGGGTTAGGTTTTGAACCATTTTGGGAACAAAAAGGCCGGGGGTTCGATTTCGGACCATTTTGGGGACAAAAGGGCCGGGGGTTAGATTTTGGACCATTTTCAACAAAAGGGCCGGAGGTTAGATTTCGGACCATTTTGGGGACAAAAGGGCCAGGGGTTCGATATTGGACCATTTTCAACAAAAGGGCCGGAGGTTCGATTTTGGACAATTTCGGGACAAAGGGGCCGGGGGTTAGATTTTGGACCATTTTAAACCATTTTGGGGACATAAAGGCTGGGGGTTAGATTTTGGACCATTTTGGGGACAAAAGGGCCGGGGGTTAGATTTTAGACCATTTTCAACAAAAGGGCCGGAGGTTAGATTTTGGACCATTTCGGGGCAAAGGGGCCAGGGGTTAGATTTTGGACCATTTTAAACCATTTTGGGGACATAAAGGCCGGGGGTTAGATTTCGGACCATTTTGGGGACAAAAGGGCCGGGGGTTAGATTTTGGACCATTTTCAACAAAAGGGCTGGAGGTTAGATTTCGGACCATTTTGGGGCAAAGGGGCCGGGGGTTAGATTTTGGACCATTTTAAACCATTTTGGGGACATAAAGGCCGGGGGTTAGATTTCGGACCATTTTGGGGACAAAAGGGCTGGGGGTTCGATTTTGGACCATTTTAAACAAAAGGGCCAGAGGTCAGATTTTGGACCATTTCGGGGCAAAGGGGTCGGGGGTTAGATGTTGGACCATTTTAAACCCTTTTGGGGACATAAAGGCCTGGGGTTAGATTACAGACCATTTTGGGGACAAAAGGGCCGGGGGTTAGATTTTGGACCATTTTTAACAAAAGGGCAGGAGGTTAGATTTTGGACCATTTTGGGGCAAAGGGCCCGGGGGTTAGATTTTGGACCATTTTAAAAGCATTTTGGGGACATAAAGGCCGGGTGTTAGATTTCGGACCATTTTGGGGACAAAAGGGCTGGGGGTTCGATTTTGGACCATTTTCAACAAAAGGGCCGGAGGTCAGATTTTGGACCATTTCGGGGCAAAGGGGCCGGGGGTTAGGTTTTGAACCATTTTAAACCATTTTGGGAACAAAAAGGCCGGGGGTTAGATTTCGGACCATTTTGGGGACAAAAGGGCCGGGGGTCCGATTTTGGACCATTTTCAACAAAAGGGCCAGAGGTTAGATTTTGGACCATTTCGGGGCAACGGGGCCGGGGGTTAGATTTTGGACCATTTTAAACCATTTTGGGGACAAAAAGGCCGGGGGTTAGATTTCAGACCATTTTAAACTATTTTTGTAACAAAGGTGATGGGGTTAGATTTTGGACCATTTCGGGGCAAAGGGGCCGGGGGTTAGATTTTGGACCATTTTAAACCAACCATTATGGGGACAAAAAGGCCGGGGGTTAGATTTCTGACCATTTTGGGGACAAAAGGACCGGAGGTTATATTTTGGACCATTTCGGGGCAAAGGGGCGGAGGGTTAGATTTTGGACGATTTTAAACCATTTTGGGGATAAAAAGGCCGGGGGTTTGATTTCGGACCATTTCGGGGACAAAAGGGCAGAGGGTTAGATTTTGGACCATTTTTAACAAAAGGGCTGGAGGTTCTATTTTGGACCATTTCGGGGCAAAGGAGCCGAGGGTTAGATTTTGGACCATTTTAAACCATTTTGGGGACATAAAGGCCGGGGGTTAGATTTTGGACCATTTTGGGGACAAAAGGACTGGGGGTTAGATTTTGGACCATTTTCAACAAAAGGGCCGGAGGTTAGATTTTGGACCATTTCGGGGCAATGGGGCTGGGGGTTAGATTTTGGACCATTTTAAACCATTTTGGGGACATAAAGGCCGGGGGTTAGATTTCGGACCATTTTGGGGACAAAAGGGCCGGGGGTTGGATTTTGGACCATTTTCAACAAAAGGGCTGGAGGTTAGATTTTGGACCATTTCGGGGCAAAGGGGATGGGGGTTAGATTTTGGACCATTTTAAACCATTTTGGGGACATAAAGGCCGGGGGTTAGATTTCGGACCATTTTGGGGACAAAAGGGCCGGGGGTTGGATTTTGGACCATTTTCAACAAAAGGACCGGGGGTTAGATTTTGGACCATTTTAAACCATTTTGGGGACATAAAGGCCGGGGGTTAGATTTCAGACCATTTTGGGGACAAAAGGGCCGGAGGTTAGATTTTGGACCATTTCGGGGCAAAGGGGCCGGGGGTTATATTTTGGACCATTTTAAACCATTTTGGGGACAAAAAGGCCGGGGGTTAGATTTTGGACCATTTTGGGGACAAAAGGGCCGGGGGTCCGATTTTGGACCATTTTTAACAAAAGGGCCGGAGGTTAGATTTTTGACCATTTCGGGGCAAAGGGGCTGGGGGTTAGATTTTGGACCATTTTGGGGACAAAAAGGCCTGGGGTCCGATTTTGGACCATTTTGGGGACAAAAGGGGCGGGGGTTCGATTTTGGACCATTTTCAACAAAAGGGCCGGAGGTTAGATTTTGGACCATTTCGGGGCAAAGGGGCCAGGGGTTAGATTTTGGACCATTTTAAACCATTTTGGGGACATAAAGGCCGGGTGTTAGATTTCAGACCATTTTGGGGACAAAAGGGCCGGGGGTTAGATTTTGGACCATTTTCAACAAAAGGGACGGAGGTTAGATTTTGGACCATTTTGGGGCAAAGGGGCCGGGGGTTAGATTTTGGACCATTTTAAACCATTTTGGGGACAAAAAGGCCGGGGATTAGATTCCGGACTATTTTGGGGACAACAGGGCCGGGGGTTAGATTTTGGACCATTTTCAACAAAAGGGCTGGTGGTTCAATTTTGGACCATTTCGGGGCAAAGGGGCCGGGGGTTAGATTTTGGACCATTTTAAACCATTTTGGGGACATAAAGGCCGGGTGTTAGATTTTGGACCATTTTGGGGACAAAAGGGCCGGGGGTTAGATTTTGGACCATTTTCAACAAAAGGGCCGGAGGTTAGATTTTGGATCATTTCGGGGCAAAGGGGCCGGGGGTTAGATTTTGGACCATTTTAAACCATTTTGGGGACATAAAGGCCGGGGGTTAGATTTCAGACCATTTTGGGGACAAAAGGGCCGGAGGTTAGATTTTGGACCATTTCGGGGCAAAGGGGCCAGGGGTTATATTTTGGACCATTTTAAACCATTTTGGGGACAAAAAGGCCGGGGGTTATATTTTGGACCATTTTGGGGACAAAAGGGCCGGGGGTCCGATTTTGGACCATTTTCAACAAAAGGGCCTGATGTTAGATTTTGGACCATTTTGGGGCAAAGGGGCTGGGGGTTAGATTTTGGACCATTTTGGGGACAAAAAGGCCAGGGGTCCGATTTCGGACCATTTTTAGGACAAAAGGGGCGGGGGTTCGATTTTGGACCATTTTCAACAAAAGGGCCGGAGGTTAGATTTTGAACAATTTCGGGGCAAAGGGGCCGGGGGTTAGATTTTGGACCATTTTAAACCATTTTGGGGACATAAAGGCTGGGGGTTAGATTTCGGACCATTTTTGGGCCAAAAGGGCCGGGGGTTAGATTTTGGACCATTTTCAACAAAAGGGCCGGAGGTTAGATTTTGGACCATTTTGGGGCAAAGGGGCCAGGGGTTAGATTTTGGACCATTTTAAACCATTTTGGGGACATAAAGGCCGAGGGGTTAGATTTCGGACCATTTTGGGGACAAAAAGGCCGGGGGTTAGATTTCAGAACATTTTGGGGACAAAAGGGCCGGGGGTTAGATTTTGGACCATTTTAAACCATTTTGGGGACAAATAGGCCGGGGGTTAGATTTCGGACCATTTCGGGGACAAAAGAGCCTGAGGGTTAGATTTTGGACCATTTTTAACAAAAGGGCTGGAGGTTAGATTTTGGACCATTTCGGGGCAATGGGGATGGGGGTTAGATTTTGGACCATTTTAAACCATTTTGGAGACATAAAGGCCGGGGGTTAGATTTCGGACCATTTTGGGGACAAAAGGGCCGGGGGTTGGATTTTGGACCATTTTCAACAAAAGGACCGGGGGTTAGATTTTGGACCATTTTAAAACCATTTTGGGGACATAAAGGCCGGGGGTTAGATTTCAGACCATTTTGGGGACAAAAGGGCCAGAGGTTAGATTTTGGACCATTTCGGGGCAAAGGGACCGGGGGTTATATTTTGGACCATTTTAAAACCATTTTGGGGACAAAGAGGCCGGGGGTTAGATTTTGGACCATTTTGGGGACAAAAGGGCCGGGGGTCCGATTTTGGACCATTTTCAACAAAAGGGCTGGAGGTTAGATTTTAGACCATTTCGGGGCAAAGGGGCTGGGGGTTAGATTTTGGACCATTTTGGGGACAAAAAGGCTGGGGGTCCGATTTTGGACCATTTTGGGGACAAAAGGGGTGGGGGTTCGATTTTGGACCATTTTCAACAAAAGGGCGGAGGTTAGATTTTGGACCATTTCGGGGCAAAGGGGCCAGGGGTTAGATTTTGGACCATTTTAAACCATTTTAGGGACATAAAGGCTGGGGGTTAGATTTCGGACCATTTTGGGGACAAAAGGGCCGGGGGTTAGATTTTGGACCATTTTGGGGCAAAGGGGCCGGGGGTTAGATTTTGGACCATTTTAAACCATTTTGGGGACAAAAAGGCTGGGGATTAGATTCCGGACTATTTTGGGGACAAAAGGGCCGGGGGTTAGATTTTGGACCATTTTCAACAAAAGGGCTGGTGGTTCGATTTTGGACCATTTCGGGCAAAGGGGCCGGGGGTTAGATTTTGGACCATTTTAAACCATTTTGGGGACATAAAGGCCGGGTGTTAGATTTCGGACCATTTTGGGGACAAAAGGGCCGGGGGTTAGATTTTGGACCATTTTCAACAAAAGGGCAGGAGGTTAGATTTTGGATCATTTCGGGGCAAAGGGGCCGGGGGTTAGATTTTGGACCATTTTAAACCATTTTGGGGACATAAGGCCGGGGGTTAGATTTCAGACCATTTTGGGGACAAAAGGGCCGGAGGTTAGATTTTGGACCATTTCGGGGCAAAGGGACCGGGGGTTATATTTTGGACCATTTTAAACCATTTTGGGGACAAAAAGGCCGGGGGTTAGATTTTGGACCATTTTGGGGACAAAAGGGCCGGGGGTCCGATTTTGGACCATTTTCAACAAAAGGGCCTGATGTTAGATTTTGGACCATTTTGGGGCAAATGGGGCTGGGGGTTAGATTTTGGTCCATTTTGGGGACAAAAAGGCCGGGGGTCTGATTTTGGACCATTTTGGGGACAAAAGGGGTGGGGGTTCGATTTTGGACCATTTTCAACAAAAGGGCCGGAGGTTAGATTTTGGACCATTTTGGGGCAAAGGGGCCAGGGGTTAGATTTTGGACCATTTTAAACCATTTTGGGGACATAAAGGCTGGGGGTTAGATTTCGGACCATTTTGGGGACAAAAGGGCCGGGGTTAGATTTTGGACCATTTTCAACAAAAGGGCCGGAGGTTAGATTTTGGACCATTTCGGGGCAAAGGGGCCGGGGGTTAGATTTTGGACCATTTTAAACCATTTTGGGGACAAAAAGGCCGGGGGTTAGATTCCGGACTATTTTGGGGACAACAGGGCCGGGGTTAGATTTTGGACCATTTTCAACAAAAGGGCTGGTGGTTCGATTTTGGACCATTTCGGGGCAAAGGGGCCGGGGTTAGATTTTGGACCATTTTAAACCATTTTGGGGACATAAAGGCCAGGGGTTAGATTTTGGACCATTTTGGGGACAAAAGGGCCGGGGTTAGATTTTGGACCATTTTCAACAAAAGGGCCGGAGGTTAGATTTTGGATCATTTCGGGGCAAAGGGGCCAGGGGTTAGATTTTGGACCATTTTAAACCATTTTGGGGACAAAAAGGCCGGGGGTTAGATTTCAGACCATTTTAAATAATTTTGGGGCAAAAAGGCCGGGGGTTAGATTTAGGACCATTTTGGGGTTAGATTTTGGACCATTTTCAACAAAAGGGCTGGAGGTTAGATTTCGGACCATTTTGGGGACAAAAGGGCCGGGGGTTAGATTTTGGACCATTTTAAAACCATTTTGGGGACATAAAGGCTGGGGGTTAGATTTCGGACCATTTTGGGGACAAAAGGGCCGGGGGTTAGATTTTGGACCATTTTCAACAAAAGGGCCGGAGGTTAGATTTTGGACCATTTCGGGGCAAAGGGGCTAGAGGTTAGATTTTGGACCATTTTAAACCATTTTGGGGACATAAAGGCCGGGGGTTAGATTTCGGACCATTTTGGGGACAAAAGGGCCAGGGGTTAGATTTTGGACCATTTTCAACAAAAGGGCCGGAGGTTAGATTTTGGACCATTTCGGGCAAAGGGGCCGGGGGTTAGATTTTGCACCATTTTAAACCTTTTTGGGGACAAAAAGGCCGGGGGTTAGATTTCAGACCGTTTTGGGGACAAAAGGGCCGGGGGTTAGATTTTGGACCATTTTCAACAAAAGGGCCGGAGGTTCGATTTTGGACTTTTCGGGGCAAAGGGGCCGGGGGTTATATTTTGAACCATTTTAAACCATTTTGGAGACAAAAAGGCCGGGGGTTAGATTTCCGACCATTTTGGGGACAAAAGGGCCGGGGGTTAGATTTTGGACCATTTTCAACAAAAGGGCTGGAGGTTAGATTTTGGACCATTTTGGGGACAAAAGGGCCGGGGGTTCAATTTTGGACCATTTTCAACAAAAGGGCTGGAGGTTAGATTTTGGACAATTTTGGGGCAAAGGGGCCGGGGGTTAGATTTTGGACCATTTTAAACAATTTTAGGGACAAAAAGGCCGGGGGTTAGATTCCAGACTATTTTGAGGACAAAAAGGGCCGGGGGTTAGATTTTGGACCATTTTCAACAAAAGGGCTGGTGGTTCGATTTTGGACCATTTTGGAGCAAAGGGGCCGGGGGTTATATTTTGAACCATTTTAATCCATTTTGGGGACAAAAAGGCCGGGTGTTGGATTTCGGACCATTTTGGGGACAAAAGGGCCAGGGGTTCGATTTTGGACCATTTCAACAAAAGGGCCGGAGGGTTCGATTTTGGACCATTTTGGGGGAAAGGGGCCGGGGGTTAGATTTTGGACCATTTAAAACCATTTTGGGGACAAAAAGGCCGGGGGTTAGATTCCGGACTATTTTGGGGACAAAAGGGTCGGGGGTTAGATTTTGGACCATTTTCAACAAAAGGGCTGGTGGTTCGATTTTGGACCATTTCTGAGCAAAGGGGCCGGGGGTTATATTTTGGACCATTTTAAACCATTTTGGGGACATAAAGGCCGGGGGTTAGATTTCGGACCATTTTGGGGACAAAAGGGCCGGGGGTTAGATTTTGGACCATTTTCAACAAAAGGGCCGGAGGTTAGATTTTGGACCAGTTCGGGGCAAAGGGGCCGGGGGTTAGATTTTGGACCATTTTAATCCATTTTGGGGACAAAAAGGCCGGGGGTTAGATTCCAGACTATTTTGGGGACAAAAGGGCCGGGAGTTAGATTTTGGACCATTTTCAACAAAAGGGCCGGAGGTTCGATTTTGGACCATTTCTGGGCAAGGGGCCGGGGGTTATATTTTGAACCATTTTAAACCATTTTTGGGACAAAAAGGCCGGGGGTTAGATTTCGGACCATTTTGGGGACAAAAGGGCCGCGGGTTAGATTTTGGACCATTTTTAACAAAAGGGCCAGAGGTTAGATTTCGGTCCATTTTGGGGACAAAAGGGCCAGGGGTTCAATTTTGGACCATTTTCAACAAAAGGGCCGGAGGTTAGATTTTGAACAATTTTGGGGCAAAGGGGCCGGGGGTTAGATTTTGGACCATTTTAAACCATTTTGGGGACATAAAGGCTGGGGGTTAGATTTCGGACCATTTTGGGGACAAAAGGGCCGGGGGTTAGATTTTGGACCATTTTCAACAAAAGGGCCGGAGGTTAGATTTTTGACCATTTTGGGGCAAAGGGGCCAGGGGTTAGATTTTGGACCATTTTAAACCATTTTGGGGACATAAAGGCCGGGGGTTAGATTTCGGACCATTTTGGGGACAAAAGGGCCGGGGGTTAGATTTTGGACCATTTTCAACAAAAGGGCCGGAGGTTAGATTTTGGACCATTTCGGGACAAAGGGGCCGGGGGTTAGATTTTGGACCATTTTAAACCATTTGGGGACAAAAAGGCCAGGGGTTAGATTTTGGACCATTTCGGACCATTTTGGGGACAAAAGGGCAGGGGGTCCGATTTTGGACCATTTTCAACAAAAGGGCCGGAGGTTAGATTTTGGACCATTTCGGGGCAAAGGGGCCGGGGGTTAGATTTTGGACCATTTTAAACTATTTTGGGGGACAAAAGGCCGGGGTTAGATTTCGGACCATTTTAAACTGTTTTTGTAACAAAGGGGCTGGGGGTTCGATTCTGGACCATTTCGGGGCAAAGGGGCCGGGGGTTAGATTTTGGACCATTTTAAACCAACCATTATGGGGACAAAAATGCCGGAGGTTAGATTTCCGACCATTTCAGGGACAAAAGGGCCGGAGGTTATATTTTGGACCATTTCAGGGCAAAGGGGCAGGGGGTTAGATTTCGGACGATTTTAAAACCATTTTGGGGATAAAAAGGCCGGGGTTTGATTTCGGACCATTTCGGGGACAAAAGGGCAGAGGGTACGATTTTGGACCATTTTTAACAAAATGGCTGGAGGTTAGATTTTGGTCCATTTTGGGGCAAAGGGGATGGGGGTTAGATTTTGGACCATTTTAAACAAAAGGGCCGGAGGTTAGATTTTGGACCATTTCGGGGCAAAGGGGCCGGGGGTTAGATTTTGGACCATTTTAAACCATTTTGGGGACAAAAAGGCCGGGGGTTAGATTTTAGACCATTTTGGGGACAAAAGGGCCGGGGGTTAGATTTTGGAACATTTTCAACAAAAGGGCCGGAGGTTAGATTTCAGACCATTTTGGGGACAAAAGGGCCGGGGGTTAGATTTTGGACCATTTTCAACAAAAGGGCCAGAGGTTCGATTTTGGACCATTTCGGGGCAAAGGGGCCAGAGGTTAGATTTTGGACCATTTTAAACCATTTTGGGGACATAAAGGCCGGGGGTTAGATTTCGGACCATTTTTGGGACAAAAGGACTGGGGGTTAGATTTTGGACCATTTTCAACAAAAGGGCCGGAGGTTAGATTTTGGACCATTTCGGGGCAATGGGGCTGGGGGTTAGATTTTGGACCATTTTAAACCATTTTGGGGACATAAAATCCGGGGGTTAGATTTCGGACCATTTTGGGGACAAAAGGGCCGGGGGTTGGATTTTGGACCATTTTCAACAAAAGGACCGGGGGTTAGATTTTGGACCATTTTAAACCATTTTGGGGACATAAAAGTCGGGGGTTAGATTTTGGACCATTTTCAACAAAAGGGCTGGAGGTTAGATTTTGGACCATTTCGGGGCAAAGGGGCCGGGGGTTATATTTTGGACCATTTTAAAACCATTTTGGGACAATAAGGCCGGGGGTTAGATTTCGGACCATTTTAAACTATTTTTGTAACAAAGGGGCTGGGGGTTAGATTTTGGACCATTTTGGGGCAAAGGGGCCGGGGGTTAGATTTTGGACCATTTTAAACCAACCATTATGGGGACAAAAAGGCCGGGGGTTAGATTTCTGACCATTTTGGGGACAAAAGGGCCGGAGGTTATATTTTGGACCATTTCGGGGCAAAGGGGCGGAGGGTTAGATTTTGGACGATTTTAAACCATTTTGGGGACAAATAGGCCGGGGGTTAAATTTCGGGCCATTTCGGGGACAAAAGGGCCAAGGGTTAGATTTTGAACCATTTTTAACAAAAGGGCTGGAGGTTAGATTTTGGACCATTTCGGGGCAAAGGGGATGGGGGTTAGATTTTGGACCATTTTAAACCATTTTGGGGACATAAAGGCCGGGGGTTAGATTTCGGACCATTTTGGGGACAAAAGGACTGGGGGTTAGATTTTGGACCATTTGAACAAAAGGGCCGGAGGTTAGGTTTTGGACCATTTCGGGCAATGGGGCTGGGGGTTAGATTATGGACCATTTTAAACCATTTTGGGACATAAAGGCCGGGGGTTAGATTTCGGACCATTTTGGGGACAAAAGGGCCGGGGGTTGGATTTTGGACCATTTTCAACAAAAGGACCGGGGGTTAGATTTTGGACCATTTTAAACCATTTTGGGGACATAAAGGCCGGGGGTTAGATTTCGGACCATTTTGGGGACAAAAAGGGCCGGAGGTTAGATTTTGGACCATTTCAGGGCAAAGGGGCCGGGGGTTATATTTTGGACCATTTTAAACCATTTTGGGGACAAAAACGCCGGGGGTTAGATTTTGGACCATTTTGGGGCAAAGGGGCTGGGGTTTAGATTTTGGACCATTTTGGGGACAAAAAGCCGGGGGTCCGATTTTGGACCATTTTGGGGACAATAAGGCCGGGGGTTAGATTTCGGACCATTTTAAACTATTTTTGTAACAAAGGGGGCTGGGGTTAGATTTTGGACCATTTCGGGGCAAAGGGGCCGGGGGTTAGATTTTGGACCATTTTAAACCAACCATTATGGGGACAAAAAGGCCGGGGGTTAGATTTCTGACCATTTTGGGGACAAAAGGGCCGGAGGTTATATTTTGGACCATTTCGGGGCAAAGGGGCGGAGGGTTAGATTTTGGACGATTTTAAACCATTTTGGGGACAAATAGGCCGGGGGTTAGATTTCAGACCATTTCGGGGACAAAAGGGCCAAGGGTTAGATTTTGAACCATTTTTAACAAAAGGGCTGGATTTTAGATTTTGGACCATTTCGGGGCAAAGGGGATGGGGGTTAGATTTTGGACCATTTTAAACCATTTTGGGGACATAAAGGCCGGGGGTTAGATTTCAGACCATTTTGGGGACAAAAGGGTCGGGGGTTGGATTTTGGACCATTTTCAACAAAAGGACCGGGGGTTAGATTTTGGACCATTTTAAACCATTTTGGGGACATAAAGGCCAGGGGTTAGATTTCGGACCATTTTGGGGGAGAAAAGGGCCGGAGGTTAGATTTTGGACCATTTCGGGGCAAAGGGGCCGGGGGTTATATTTTGGACCATTTTAAACCATTTTGGGGACAAAAAGGCCGGGGGTTAGATTTTGGACCATTTTGGGGCAAAGGGGCTGGGGGTTAGATTTTGGACCATTTTGGGGACAAAAAGGCCGGGGGTCCGATTTTGGACCATTTTGGGGACAAAAGGGGCGGGGGTTCGATTTTGGACCATTTTCAACAAAAGGGCTGGAGGTTCAATTTTGGACCATTTCGGGGCAAAGGGGCCAGGGGTTAGATTTTGGACCATTTTAAACCATTTTAGGGACAAAAAGGCCAAGGGTTAGATTTCGGACCATTTTGGGGACAAAAGGGCAGGGGGTCAGATTTTGGACCATTTTCAACAAAAGGGCCGGAGGTTAGATTTTGGACCATTTCAGGGCAAAGGGGCCGGGGGTTAGATTTTGGACCATTTTAAACCATTTTGGGGACAAAAAGGCCGGGGGTTAGATTTCGGACCATTTTGGGGAAAAAAGGGCCGGGGGTCCGATTTTGGACCACTTTCAACAAAAGGGCGGAGGTTAGATTTTGGACCATTTCGGGGCAATGGGCTGGGGGTTCGATTTTGGACCATTTTAAACCATTTTGGGGACAAAAAGGCCGGGGGTTAGATTTCGGACCATTTTAAACTATTTTTGTAACAAAGGGGCTGGGGGTTAGATTTTGGACCATTTTGGGGCAAAGGGGCCGGGGGTTAGATTTTGGACCATTTTAAACCAACCATTATGGGGACAAAAAGGCCGGGGGTTAGATTTCCGACCATTTTGGGGACAAAAGGGCCGGAGGTTATATTTTGGACCATTCGGGCAAAGGGGCGGAGGGTTAGATTTTGGATGATTTTAAACCATTTTGGGCATAAAAAGGCCGGGGGTTTGATTTTGGACCATTTCGGGGACAAAAGAGCAGAGGGTTAGATTTTGGACCATTTTTAACAAAAGGGCTGGAGGTTCGATTTTGGACCATTTCGGGGCAAAGGGGCTGAGGGTTAGATTTTGGACCATTTTAAAACCATTTTGGGGACAAATAGGCCGGGGGTTAGATTTTGGACCATTTCGGGGACAAAAGGGCCGAGGGTTAGATTTTGGACCATTTTCAACAAAAGGGCTGGAGGTTAAATTTTGGACCATTTCGGGGCAAAGGGGATGGGGGTTAGATTTTGGACCATTTTAAACCATTTTGGGGACATAAAGGCCGGGGGTTAGATTTCGGACCATTTTGGGGACAAAAGGGCCGGGGGTTGGATTTTGGACCATTTTCAACAAAGGACCGGGGGTTAGATTTTGGACCATTTTAAACCATTTTGGGGACATAAAGGCCGGGGGTTAGATTTCGGACCATTTTGGGGACAAAAGGGCCGGAGGTTAGATTTTGGACCATTTCGGGGCAAAGGGGCCGGGGTTATATTTTGGACCATTTTAAAACCATTTTGGGGACATAAAGGCCGGGGGTTAGATTTCGGACCATTTTGGGGACAAAAGGGCCGGAGGTTAGATTTTGGACCATTTCGGGGCAAAGGGGCCGGGGGTTATATTTTGGACCATTTTAAACCATTTTGGGGACAATAAGGCCGGGGGTTAGATTTCGGACCATTTTAAACTATTTTTGTAACAAAGGGGCTGGGGGTTAGATTTTGGACCATTTTGGGGCAAAGGGGCTGGGGTTAGATTTTGGACCATTTTGGGGACAAAAAGGCCGGGGGTCCGATTTTGGACCATTTTGGGGACAAAAAGGGCCGGGGGTTAGATTTTGGACCATTTCAACAAAAGGGCTGGAGGTTAGATTTTGGACCATTTCAGGGCAAAGGGGCCGGGGGTTAGATTTTGGACCATTTTAAACCATTTTGGGGACAAAAAGGCCGGGGGTTAGATTCTGATCTATTTTGGGGACAACAGGGCCGGGGGTTAGATTTTGGACCTTTTTCAACAAAAGGGCTGGTGGTTCGATTTTGAACCATTTCGGGGCAAAGGGGTCGGGGGTTAGATTTGGACCATTTTAAACTATTTTGGGGACATAAAGGCCGGGGGTTAGAATTTCGGACCATTTTGGGGACAAAAGGGCCGGGGGTTAGATTTTGGACCATTTTTAACAAAAGGGCCGGAGGTTAGATTTTGGACCGTTTCGGGGCAAAGGGGCCGTGGGTTAGATTTCGGACCATTTTAAACCATTTTGGGGACAAAAAGGCTGGGGGTTAGATTTCAGACCATTTTGGGGACAAAAGGGACGGGGGTTAGATTTTGGACCATTTTCAACAAAAGGGCCGAAGGGTTCGATTTTGGACCATTTCGGGGCAAAGGGGCCGGGGGTTATATTTTGAACCATTTGAAACCATTTTTGGGACAAAAAGGCCGGGGGTTAGATTTCGGACCATTTTGGGGACGAAAGGGCCGGGGTTAGATTTTGGACCATTTTTAACAAAAGGGCCAGAGGTTAGATTTCGGTCCATTTTGGGGACAAAAGGGCCAGGGGTTCGATTTTGGACCATTTTCAACAACAGGGCCGGAGGTTAGATTTTGAACAATTTCGGGGCAAAGGGGCCGGGGGTTAGATTTTGGACAATTTTAAACCATTTTGGGGACATAAAGGCTGGGGGTTAGATTTCAGACCATTTTGGGGGACAAAAGGGCCGGGGGTTAGATTTTGGACCATTTTTAACAAAAGGGCAGGAGGTTAGATTTTGGACCATTTCGGGGCAAAGGGGCCGGGGGTTAGATTTTGGACCATTTTAAAAGCATTTTGGGGACATAAAGGCCGGGTGTTAGATTTCGGACCATTTTGGGGACAAAAGGGCTGGGGGTTCGATTTTGGACCATTTTTAACAAAAGGGCCGGAGGTCAGATTTTGGACCATTTCGGGGCAAAGGGGCCGGGGGTTAGGTTTTGGACCATTTTAAACCATTTTGGGGACAAAAAGGCCGGGGGTTAGATTTCGGACCATTTTGGGGACAAAAGGGCCGGGGGTCCGATTTTGGACCATTTTCAACAAAAGGGCCGGAGGTTAGATTTTGGACCATTTTAAACTATTTTTGTAACAAAGGGGCTGGGGGTTAGATTTTGGACCATTTCGGGGCAAAGGGGCCGGGGGTTAGATTTTGGACCATTTTAAACCAACCATTATGGGGACAAAAAGGCCGGGGGTTAGATTTCCAACCATTTTGGGGACAAAAGGGCCGGAGGTTATATTTTGGACCATTTCGGGGCAAAGGGGCGGAGGGTTAGATTTTGGATGATTTTAAACCATTTTGGGCATAAAAAGGCCGGGGGTTTGATTTTGGACCATTTCGGGGACAAAAGAGCAGAGGGTTAGATTTTGGACCATTTTTAACAAAAGGGCTGGA